>VXCM01005338.1:0-80984 GCA_014773175.1 Lucifuga dentata
ACTTCTGCCCTTAGTCTAGCTTCCACTACTCTTTCCCATAACTTCATTGTGTGGCTCATCAACTTCTTTTGTGCATAATCAGTTTCGTTTTTACAGAAATCATTTGTTTACTTATCCCTCGTGACGTCACGCTTCGGACGCCCCCTGCTGGGCGGCGTTGGTCATGACGCTGTTCCTCCTCCCTCCCCCCTCTGATCAACAACCAGAGATAGCTGCTAAACCTCACAGAAGCAAAATGGCCGATAGTAAACTAAGCGATCATACAGCGTCTGATAGTCATCAAGGGGTTATGTTTGTTTTGTTTACAGATTGAGAACTACGTTTGCGCAAAAAAAAGGATAGTCGCTTTTCCGCGTCTTTTTTTTTTTTTTTTNTTTTTTTTTTTTTTGTACAATAAACATTTCGCCTCTCTGTGATGTCATTTCTTATACAATTTAGCCTTGAAATCCTCGAAGAACTAGCTCGCTAGGCTAGCTAGCTTGCTAGCCTGCTAGCGGTAGGTCTGCAAGAATTTTTTTACACAGAAGCACTTTATGTCGTATGTGATTCCCAAGGTGAGTATTATCATACGATATGTTTTTTCCATAACATAACGTGTTTGCTTGTTGCTGTTTGTGTGTTTACAAGCACCAACATTCTGCGTTTCTCAGTTTTACAACAGCTTCGCTTGTAACGCGATGCATCGCTGAGGAAACGTCACACAAGTTCGTCGTTTAATTTGGCCCTGTCAACCTTTAGTACTTATGAAATCAGCTTGCAAGCGGTGGCTTTACAGTGGCGTCGTTACATTACAAAGTTAGTAAATGATGGTAGGTGTAGCTATAAGTTAACCAGATTCAAGGGGCTTGAGCGTAAGGCGTTTAGCATTAGCTGATGTTACGTGTTTGCTGTCTGCACTTAGCGAGTGCTGGTTTAATTTGCTACGCGAGGAGGCAGCGGCATCTTGCGCGGGGATCATAGCTCATCAGCTGTTGGAAGAAGTCAGCTAACATTTGCTAGCTTTGACCCTGGCCTCTCTCTCCTCTCTGCTGGTCCCTGCTAGCTCCACAGCTGCTCCATACTGTATTTCCGTGCAAACCGGAGCGTTTGTTTTGCATGTGGCTGCAGACACCTTGGCTGTGTTCGTTTACATTCCGTCTACACATTGGTACAGTGACGTTACCTGGTGTATTTGTGCTGAATACAAGGAAGGGTTAATGCTGGAGCTTTCAAAATGAGCTTACACTATCTTTCTGTATTAGACTGCTGATTATGTATGGCTTAGCTAAGTAACACTAGGCCTGTTTGGAGTTGCAGCTGTCTGCAGCTCCTTACACAGGAATTGGCCCTTTACTACACTGTTTTGCTCTCCACAACAAAACCAAGCCTGATTAGATTTTTGATTTTGCAGACAGTATATGTTTGCTTCTGTTGAAAGTGGATGACAGTTATTAGGTCAGTAAAAGTGTGTCCTTTTCAAAGGAAATCCAGCAGATTATGTCACAAGTTCGTCAACAAAGCTATCAGGCTCGAAATATTAGGATCTCTGTCATCCATACTATCATTCAGAATAAGGAACTGATTTTCCCAGACCTGTTGTAGTGTTTTTAAGTTTCTTGTTTTTCTTCTGCCTAAGTTTCTTGTTTTTCTGTTGCCTGTTGGTTGGAATTGCAATCGTTTACTGAGTAATGAATTATGCAGTGAGAAGCTAGACTACCATGGACTATTGGCAAGCTGTCTGCCCCTGGTTAACATTACAGTTCTAACAACAGCAACTGTGTCAGAATACACTCGACACACAGATCTCATGAAACACCCACTTCATTTTTGATTCAGAGTTTGTTTGCGAGCAAGAAAAGAGACGAGGACGCTTTCTGAGCACAAAACAAACTGTAAATCAATAACTGAACGTATGTGTTTGTTTGCACAGACAGGAGAATCGGGAAAGGGAACAGTGGTTCATGGAAGACAAGAAAAAGAAGAAAGAAGATAAAAAGAAAAGGGAAACCCCTCAGAAGGTAACAGTGTCTCTACCTGTGATGGTACAATGATTTTGTTTAAACTGTATGTGTAGAACAGTGGTTGAGCTGTCAGCCTGTGGTGTTTAGCTTGTGAAAGAAGAAAAGAAAAGACAAAGGTCAAAAATAAGGAGAATCAACATAAAATGACTGATTTGCAACACTGAATGCCCAGGTAATACTTAAAGACTACGGAATTTGACACAGCCCAGTCAGGCAGCTCTCTGTCACCAAGTTTACCTGCCGACAAGGGCCAACTATCGCCTGCAAAAACTACAGTTAATAGAGAGCTGTGTCAAATTCCATAGTCTTCAAGTATTACCTACAAAAGTAGTAAAAGATTGTTGTAATAAGACTGCATTTAATTACCATGTGTAAATAAAGTGTTTTTGTTGTCTTTCTATCAGTAAGCTGCAAGAGTGTCTTTCCGCCTGGTATTTGACTCTCTTATTTTTGCTCTTTTAGGTGCCAGAACAGAAAATCAAAGGTATGTTTCGTTTTTCATTCCCATCTCTTTCCCGTTTTAAGCCATTTTGCATGTTTGAGCCTAATATATTCAATTTTCATACATGTAACGTTACTGACAACCATTTCCCAAAGGATAAAACCGTATTTCAGCTTTCCTGGTATTTTGCAAAACCTATTAATCTGTCAAAATCAAATATTCAAGAGATATGCCCACCTTAAAAATCCATGTTTCTCCTGCTAATAGATACACAACCTTATGAAATTAATTTTTTCCATAAACACAGGTCTTCTTTTGGGACTATATTCCCTGGTGGAGACATACATTCACTCCACGCTTTTTATTGCACTTAAAAGCTAAAATTATGAAATTTCGAAAGAAAAAAAAAAAAATCCCTGAACACACATCTCGTTGGTAATGATGGATTACCTATCTCAAGAACGTTTCAAGTATCAACAAGTTGATTTTAATAGCAGAATGAATTGAAACCAATGGCGGTCTGGAAGGTAGAAAATAAAAGTTTAACTCACCTGTTCCAGCAGTATGCTTTGGAAAATGATTGTCAGTAACGTTACGTGTATGAAAATTTAATATATAGACTCAAACATGCAAAATGGGTGGTATGGTCCTTTAAGTCAAATCATATCAAAACGTGAGTGACATGTCACTTCTGTTACTTGTGATTAAACACACTTTATTCAGCAGTCTCCAGCTGATTACACCTTAATCAACAGTCAACAGTATACTCTAAACAGCAGCCCCCAGTTGTATTTATTAGTTGTGGGTATTTATTTGATTAAATAAGAACACAAATATGTACAAAAAAAAAAAAAAAATTGGGAGTTTAGAGGTATTACATAGGACGGTTAAGCACATGTCAACACATACCAGCAGCAGGTGAACAGGTGATTCATTCACTGAACATACCCACACTATTTTTAAGTTTTTATGTACTTGAATCTTCCACTGATCCATTTCTTTGTATATTGTCTCCAGTGCCAGAATCAGCCAAGCCCTCCCAGCCTCTCGCCACCCCAGGTGCAGTGTCCCCTAGCCCTGGCCCCGTTGCCCCCTTGTCCCCCTGTCCTGGTGCAACCGGGGTTTCTGCACAGGTTCCTCCCGGTGGCGGGAACAATGCAAAGCAGCGGACTGCTGTGGCCAACGGACAGCCCTCCTCCTCCTCCCCTTCTGGAAGCCAGACCTCCCAGCAGCAGCGCTACATGCCCAGGGAGGTTCCACCAAGATTTCGCTGCCAGCAGGACCACAAAGTGCTACTGAAGAGGGGCCAGCCACCACTGTCCTCCATGCTGCTGGGGGGAGGAGGGGAAGGGGGTGGAGGAGGCAGTGGCTGGGCAGCCACTCCACCTCTTTCCTCACAGGGAGCAGATAACCCCAATGCAACTGCAGCTGGAGCCACAGGTGGGTCGATGCCCCATCAGAAAAAGAAACAAGCTGCACTTCTTTTGTATTTCTGTGGGTAAAACATGTCAGCACCACCACAATTTGATCTAAATGTGGGGCACCTGTATTAAAGGTGTAATTCATTTTAGTAGAGTGATTATCTGATGTTTCAGAATAGCAACTGTCATGGAGCCCATTGGCTTTTAAAGGACCCATTGGCTTTTAAAGGACCATACCGTCCATTTTGCATGTTTGAGCCTAATATATTAAATTTTCATACACATAACGTTACAGACAATCATTTCCCAAAGCATACTACTGGAATGGTGAATTATAAAAAATGTTTTTCCTACCTTCCAGAATGCCTTTGGCTTCAGTTCCTTCTGGTACGCTATTAAAATCAACTTGTTGATACTTGAAACGTTCTTGGGATAGGTAATCCATCATCGACAACAAGACATGTATTAGGTTTTTGTAGAAGGTACGTAATTTTAGTGTTTAAGTGCAATAAAAAGTGCAGTGTGAATGTATGTCTCCACCGGGGAATATAGTCCCAAAAGAAGACCTGCGATTATCAAAAAATAATTGTTATAATTCATAAGGCTGCGTAATTAGCAGGCGATTTTTAAGGTGGGTGTATCACTTGAATGTTTGATTTTGAAAGATTACAAGATTTTGCAAAATATCAGAAAAGCTGAAATACAGTTTTATCCTTTGGGAAATAATTGTCAGTAACATAACATGTATGAAAATCGAATATATTAGGCTCAAACATGTAAAATGGCTGGTGTGGTCCTTTAATAATACCAGCATACATTTTAGATTTTAATACAACTGTTATGAAAAGGTCTTACACAAACATATACATCAACACATAATCCTTCAATATTAATATATTACAAAACAAAATCAGATCAGAGTAATAATTTAAAAAAATGGATTTGCAAAATTAAAAATAAATGATATCCTTTTTCCCCCTTTTTCAGAGTCCAACCTTGGTACATCCTCCCCTTCATCCCCCCACTCTTCATCGTCCTCATTATGTGTCGCTGCTCTGTCATCGTCTTCTACTACTATAACTTCAACTTATGCAAATTCCACATGGGGGGCAGGCTCTGGCAGCCAGCCCTCCTCTCAGGGCTGGGAGAAAGTGATTGTGGATGGGACTGACCTGGAGGAATGGCCAAGCATCCTAGGCAGGGCCAAACTGGATTCTGAGGGACTTGGTAGAGGGGACCGGGAACAAGACTGCCCAACTAACAACAACAGTAGTGCCTCATGGAGTGAGAGAAGTGCGCAGCAGAAGGGAGCAGGAGGAGGAGGAGGAGGAGCAAGAGGGAACTTGGACAATCCTTCTCCACCTCGCTCTTCCCCTTCCTCCTCGTCCTCGCTCGGTGAATGTGTCCAGTCAAGTAGTGGCGTNCCTCGCTCTTCCCCTTCCTCCTCGTCCTCGCTCGGTGAATGTGTCCAGTCAAGTAGTGGCGTGTGGGGCTCCTCCACGTCCTCTCAGCTGGAGGGAGAACTGGGATTGGCAGCATTTAACAATTCCAAAGTCTCCCATCTTCTTCCTGGGCCTCAGGAGAGCCCTGTGGCTGGCAGCAGCAGTGTCCCTGGTGCCAATTTCAACCCCAACACAAACCCTTCTGCCTGGCCTGCTTTGGTGCAGGGTGGGACATCAACTTCATCCAGCGAAGGCCTTCCTCTACACTCATCCATTACTTCAGCTTCCCCATTCCCAGCCAACACCACCCTCACCACTACTCACTCTGTTTTGTCTGTGAGTCAGGCTGGCCTTCATCATCAGCACCCAGAGATGGACATGGTAGCTAGGAGCGGAGAAGAGCAGCAGCACTTGGGAAACCTGGGACTAGAGGTCAGTCCAGGCAGAGGTGCAACAGGAGCAGGACCAAATCAAGAAGGCGATGAGGAAAGGGACTGTGGGGTTGCCAGTGTTGAAGGAGAAGGAAGTGGTAATCTTTCTGTCTTTTCGTCTTCCTCTACTGCAGCCTCTTCCTCATGGAGAGCCATGCCTCCAACCTCTGACCTTAGTGCAGGCTTTTCACAGGCAGATGGGGGGTNCATGGAGAGCCATGCCTCCAACCTCTGACCTTAGTGCAGGCTTTTCACAGGCAGATGGGGGGTGGGATGAAGTAGGGGCTGGAGCTCAGGGGCAGGAAGGGAAGGCATGGGACTTTGATAGCCAGGGTGAGAAAACAGAGTGGGGCCAGGGAAATGATGATGGCTCAAATACCCCAGTGGTATCTCAGGGAGGATGGGAAGGAGGCAGTTCAGAATCAGAGTGGGGTGGTACAATNCCCCAGTGGTATCTCAGGGAGGATGGGAAGGAGGCAGTTCAGAATCAGAGTGGGGTGGTACAATGGGAGGAGGAAGTTCTACTAATTTAGCAATAGGAAGTGGCAGAGGAGGTGGTGGCAGCAGCAACAGCAGCACCAGTGGAAGTAGTGCAGGTGTTGGCGGCGGAGGTTTGCAGGACTCTGCCTCACCAACGTTTGCAACTATGACGAAAGCTTGGGACAATCAGAAAGGGATGGAAAGTGAGAAAGGAGCAGTTGGGGAGCGGGGTGGAGGAGGAGGAGAGCAGGGTGGAGGCGTAGGGGGCGGGGGACCTTCGTCCTGTGGCGGAGGAGGGTCTGTGACTGGAAGTGGTGGAGGAGAGAGTGGCAGTGGACCTTACAATCAGAAGCAGGAGCACACCTCTTCTGTGCATGGCTCCTCCCACTCCAGTGCTGAAGTGGCCTTACAAAGCATGCTCAGTCGATCTGACTTGGACCCCAGGGTTCTCTCTAACACCGGCTGGGGGCAGACCCAGATTCGACAGAATGTCGCCTGGGACCTGGACACAAAAGCAAGACTAGGAAACAGAAATGAAAGAAGCACTTCATCTTCCTCTGCATTTTCATCAGCATCCATGAACACTACCACTAATCGCGACCCTGGGTACCCATCTAACACCAGTTCAGTAATGAATGATCAGCCTGCTGGCAGCCACATAGTCAGCCTGCACTCTGGCTCTGCTTTAGTGAAGGATGGCTGGGATGGCAGTGGTACACAGTCCACCGGTGGTCCTCACATGCCTGTTAGCACCATTAGGAAACCTGGATCACCGGTAAATGATGTGGAGGACAACCACGGAAAGGCGGCTGATGGCTGGGGTGAACTACCACCTGAAAACCAGGGTAAAAGCTGGGGGGCTGAAGAGCAACAATGGGAGGATCACAGTAGAAGCAAATGGAAAGACTTTGGAGAACAGGGTAGTGGGCGGTCAGGTCAAGAGGATAAAGGGACAGAGGGATGGAAGGGGACTGGACGAGGCGGGGCAGGAGGTTGGAGAGGAGACTGGAGACAGAGAGACTCCTTACCTGGAGGTGGGTGGGGAGACGGGCGAAACAGAGGTGGAAGCAACTCTGATGAGGGATCCTCCTGGGGTAACTTAGATGAAGGGGGATCTCAACGAGGAGGCTGGGGAGGAGGAGATGTGGGTGGAGGCAAATCCCACCAGGACTGGGGGAATGCCAAGCCACACACAGCAGCAGCACAGATACCAAACAGCCAAGTGGCAACAATGAAATCCCCAAATCAACAGCAACACCAATCACAGGGCCAGCAGCCACAAGGCGGAGCCATGCAAGGAGGGTGGAACAGCCGGTCCAATGTTGGAGGTGGAGGTCCACCATCCAAAAATCAGAACCAAAGTTCGGGCTGGACCACTGGCCCCATTCCCCAGATCCCAGAAGGTGGGAGTGATTCCCTGGAACCCAGCGGATGGGAAGAACCCTCGCCTCAGTCTATCAGTCGCAAACTGGAGATTGACGATGGCACATCAGCCTGGGGAGATCCCATGCGCTTCAACAGCAAGAATGTGAATTTGTGGGATAAGAACAGCGCTACATCCAGCCAAAGCCAAGGTCAGCAGGTCCCACCACCGTCCATGCAGCAACAGCCGCCCAGACGGCAGCAGGTCATGCAGCACAGCAGGGATACAAACCCCAGCAGCGTTGCGGCAGGTAAGGTGTTTTCATCCGCATGTGAGATGTCAAAAGAGTCCTGGGATTTTTAAATATGAGCAGTAGATGTCCCAATATTATAAGCCCCCATTCTTAAATATCTCTATTACGTACGCGAGGGTCCACGTGACGTAAATTTTGTCATCTGTTTACGTAACAGGGTGTATGCATTGCCTCTGTGTGGACATCCATGTACCTTCAGTGTTTTTGTGACTGCACTTGTCCACTTCTGTCAGGCCAACTGTGCGTGCTCCAGAAAAACAACATACCGTATATACTCGCAACTGTATAAGCCGAGTTTTTATTACCAAATTTCACAAAGTAAATCGGGGGGTCGGCTTATACATGAGAAATTCAAATTTGATCCCAGAGAAGGAAATTTCCAGGGATGGAAATACTACCATTACCACTCTTCTTCTTCTTCTTTTCCTTTCGGCTTTCCCTTCAGGGGTCACCACAGCGAATCATCTGCCTCCATCTAACCCTATCCTCTGCCTCCTCTTCTCTCACACCAACTAACTTCATGTCCTCTTTCACTACATCCATAAATCTCCTCTTTGGTCTTCCTCTAGGCCTCCATAATTTAAATCATACCTTAGAATGAGATATTTCCTGACTAAACATTTTATCCAGCACATTTTGTGGTGACCAGTAAGCGCTGTTGTGATTGATCAGTTACGGTAATCAGCTGCTGAAATAAATATCATGTTTACCGGTACGTGGATTATTTTCAGAAATTCACAAGAATACTATGACAATACCCAGAAAAACAGGTAATTTGCTAAACAAATAAATTGATGGAACAACATCAGGGGCTCAACTTATATACAGGTTTCTTTAAAAATCTAAATTTGCAGGTCAAAATCGGGGTCGGCTTTTACATGAGATTGGCTTATACTATACTATATTATATATACTGTAGCTGCTGCGCTTGAAGAGGGATTGTGAAGAGATCCATTGCCACCTGTACTTATGTAATTTATGACATTATTTTCCTGCCAGAACCATCTACCAGTTTGTGAGCATGATTATAATGCCATAATAATTCTATAATTAGCCCAAACATTAGGAAGAGAGGAAAGTTTGTGCAGGAATACAAGACCGATTTGTAAAGACGCAGCAGACAGGGAATGTGTGTGTTCCCCTGAGCAGCTCTTCGGCTACATTATACATTAAACCTGCATGTGTGGAATGCATTCTGCTAGTGGGCACCAAAACGTAGTATAAACAGAACCTGTGCTGTAGGTGGACCCTCATGGACTCACATACGTGGAAAGTTTAAACCAGGCTTGTCACCACAATCATGATTTTATTTTGCTGTTTTATGCTGGTATGTTCTAAATGGAACCCTCAAGTGACAGTGCTAACACATGTCACTTTACAGGCCCAAGTATGTGGGGAGGAGGTGCACAATCTGTGGACAATAGTACCACTGCCTGGGGACAGGGATCAGATTCAGCAAAAGGTTGGGGTGACCCAGATACATCTGGCAAAGCCTCTGGCTGGGGGAACCCATCACCCAACCCTAGCAAATCTGGTAAGAAAATTAAAAAAAAAATGGCCGAAATATCTGCGCAAACGGTTTCCAGCATCTCACAACCACCGCCTCCAAACATATAAAAATTTTGATGAATGACAGCAGTATTACCATAACCATCTGTGTTGTTTTTTTGCTCCAGCCTCCAAATCAGTGGAGAGCTGGGAAGGGAAAGGCGAGGGTTCTGTGGTAGCGTCACGTCACCCCAGCTGGGATGAGGAGGATGACTGCGGTGGAGGAGTCTGGAACAGCACCGGCTCCCAGGGAAGCACCTCCTCATTCAACTCTGGAGGCTGGGGTCAAAGTCACGGAGGAAAGAGAGGCAACATCAAGGTAGGAAAACAGCTAAACATATTAAATATGTAAACTGAATTCTACCTTTACACATAGATTTTATTTTATAATGAATAAATGAATATGTTAACAAAGCCATTCTAATTCAGATTTGAAAAATGTTTATTTGATCCTTTTGACGCAGTTTAAATTCAAATAATGGAGAATTATTCCCTTTTTGTAATTATTGATATTATTGGCTTACTTCCTTACTAAATTTATGATTTGATATTCTGCCTTAAAGAGTGGAGGAGGGGACAACTGGATCAGCCCGATGTCACGCCAGTTTTCAAACATGGGTCTGCTGGTAAGATGTTAAATTCACTATAAAAATTCATTCAGATACGCTGATAATCTTCTTACTTTATGGTCTGATATTTGTAGGCATTTGTTTGAAATTCTGTTGTCTTACTTAATTAATTTAATTTTCCTAGGGTGATGACCCAAGCATTGAGAAAAAGATGGAAGGTGACAAACGAGTGATAAATGACTATAATGGAGAGATGCGGAGAGGTGGAAGAGGTGGAGCTGGTTACCGCATGACCAGTTCCAAAGATATGGGTCCTGTTGACATGGGGTCCTATGGTGAAAAGGTATGAGTCTGTGTTAGAATAGAAAGCATATTTGAAAGTGCTTATGAAACAGTCCTTTGATAAGCTCTTCTGGTATAGAATATGTAATGCATCTCCCCATGTACTCTTGCTTTCAGACCTTTGCCATTTTCTAAGCCAGTTATCATTTTGTATTACCATAAATGCTCTATTAGTGGCCGGGGCCTTTATTTACCTCAACTGCAGAGAGAACCCTGCCAATATAGGAGACAGGCTTTTATAAAAGACAGGCCTTTATTTCTAATTTTACCGATGGACAAACCCATACCTGCATAAAAAATACACCACCACAAGGGAGAAGATGTCCATCCCCAGCAAGGAGCACGTGACAGCGGGCTCCATGTTTACGGCTTTGTTTCACGTTGAACCCCGTTGTGCCTTCTGGCTGGAGGTTCGATGGCTGGAGAGGTTTTTAAGTGGTTTGGTATCCAAATATAGCTGCTGTCAGGTGGCAGCAGTAATAGTAAAAGACATACACCAAGCCCGGCCTTTATTTGAGACTGGCTTTTATTTCGTCCTGCTGACTCCGNCCCCCCCCCGCCCCCCCAGCTATTATTCGAATACAGGGTTTTAAAAGACAATATACGTTATTTTAACTCTATTCTTCATATCTATTCATTTATTTACTACATGCTTGGTAAAGTCTGATACATGCTTCGATATGAAGGGTTGTGTGAAAAACCAATCCTAAAATAATCTCTATAATAAGAAAACTTTACCCCAAATACCCCAAATACATTGAGTATGGTTCTGTTGTTCTTTGCTGCAGATGGGCGGCCATGGAGTGTTTGGTGGCAGTGGAGGAGGAGGAATGTCTCAGCCTCGAGGGATGCACCAGCCTGGCATGCATCCCATGAACCCCTCCCAGGGGTTACGTGCTCAAGTGCCTCATCAGTTCCTGTCTGCTCAGGTTTGTTGAATTTTTTTTTTTTTTTGCTTTGCTGTTAAATGACGAATAGAAATCTGTTCCATTTGAAAGAAAGAGCTTGTCCTGTGTGTTCACTTGAAGAAAGTAAAGGTTTTTGGTTGTTTGTGCGCTTTTCAGTCGTAAATTGATATTTTCCCATAATGCTGCTGACACCACGTAATGTAAATCTTAAGGGGAAAAACATGATATTCTGTAAACCGTAGTAATACAGTATATAGCAGCATTACAATTTGCCAGTTTGAACAGTTTTTAAGGTAAGCTTCAAAATTCTTATTCTGGTTGGCCAATTAATCAGAGCACTCATATTGCGCATGGTCGGGTAGATTTCTTCACCAGCTGTTTATGTGTGTCAGCCATTTTGAAAGAATTCCTGTTATTTTTAGGTGCCAGGTCCAATGCTGAAGCAGATGCCCTCTCCTGGTGGCAGTGTAGGTGGCGTGGGTGGTGGAGTAGGAGGTGTTGGTGTCGGAAATGTTGGAGGGGTTGGTGGTGTTGGTGGAGGAGTGTTCCCTCCTCAGCTTTCCCCACAGCAGCTAGCAATGCTCAGCAACATTTACCCCCACATGCAGCAGTTCCATCTGGTTAGTGCTTCAGTGTCAGTTTGACTAGTTGACGGATCAGTTGATCAAGTTGAAATAAATCATTTGATGTTGACTGGTTTTGTGAGAGTGCGTTTGCATACTGGAGTTGCTTAAAATGCATGTTAAATTGTTAGTCAACCCAGCCCCAACAAAATCATTTTAGTACCTCTATGTTAAGTGCTGTTTTATATATATTCTTTATTTACATTGCAAATCCACAGGCTTGTCAGCTCCTGCTACAGCAGCAGCAACAGCAGCAGCTCCTGCAGAACCAGAGGAAGTTTTCTCAGCCTCAGCCTCTCAGACAACAGCCAGACCCACAGCAGGTTAGCATGACTAAATCCTATAGAAATGTATAAAGTGTAGCCAGGAACTCAACCATTACAGGGGTGTCATAATTACAATACAGACACAATACAGTGTGTATAGACTAAGGCCTTCTGCAGTTAGCAGCACTGAATTGCAGTAATGGAGAGTTTTCATGTGTTATAATGCTGTAAGTGTATTTATCTTTACATCTGTGTCAAAAAAAAACAACACATTTTTTATACAGGATATATGCTTAAAGATAAAGAAAATATTGATTGTAGAGTTTGTGGACAGCTGAGAGTCTCCACGTTTTCATTTAATGTGGTATTTGGTTTGGCAATATAATGTAAAGTAATTGGAAGTGGTCAAACCTGGGTCAAAAGGACATAGTAAATAATTTGTAGGTTTTTTTTTTTTTTTGAACAAACTAATTTTTTTTTTGTTTTACTGGATATGGACACTCAGTGAGATATCAGGCAGGTTGTCACACACAAAACCTTTGACTAAATACTAATACCTGTTTATGATTTATGGTTATTTAAACTTTCCGGTGCTCTACAAACCTGCCTCTTGAATAATGAGCCAAGATGCCCCTCGATTGCGTGCGGTAAGAACGGCCAAGACCTCTTAGTGTTATATATCCTAATACGTATCTTTTTAATGTTGTTCTCAGCTCGCAAGAATCATGGCAGTTCTGCAGCAGCAGAGGCAGCATCAGCAGGGAGGAGTTGGAGGAGCATCAGCAGGAGGAGGGACCTCAAAGCTGTCCCCCTCTCACCTAGGAGGAGGCTTATCCAAACAGACCTTGGTAGATCCTCTTCCCCATCCCGGAATGGGTGGTCCCTTATCAGACCTTCATGCTAAAACACAAGGGATGTACTCAGGTGAGTCTGGATTGGATTTGATGCAATTAAAAGACCATACCAGCCATTTTGCATGTTTGAGCCTAATATATTCAATTTTCATACACATAAGGTTGCTGACAATCATTTCCNTTTGCATGTTTGAGCCTAATATATTCAATTTTCATACACATAAGGTTGCTGACAATCATTTCCCAACACATGCTACTGTAACGGTGAATTAAAAATGCTTTTCCTACCTTCCAGACCTCCATTGGTTTCAGTTCGTTCTGGTATGCTATTCAAAATCAACTTGTTGATACTTGAAATGTTCTTGGGATAGGTAATCCATCATCGCAAACAACATGTACNAATCAACTTGTTGATACTTGAAATGTTCTTGGGATAGGTAATCCATCATCGCAAACAACATGTACATTCACGTTTTTTTCAAATTTTTGTAATTTTAGCATTTAAGTCCAATGAAAAGCGCGGAGTGAATGTATTCCACCGGGGAATATAGTCCCAAAAGAAGACCTGTGTTTATCGAAAAAGTTAAACGACCATGACTTCATAAGGCTGTGTAACTATTAGCAGGAGAAACATGGATCTTTAAGTATCGCTTGAATATTTGATTTTGAAAGATCAGGAAAACTGAAATACGGTTTTATCCTTTGGGAAATGATTGTCAGTAACGTAACATGTGTGAAAATTGAATAAATTAGGCTCAAACATGCAAAATGACTGGTATGATCCTTTGAGTCAGTTGTATAGATCATCTCTATTGAAATTCAAATTAAAAATTGTATTTCTATTTTTGGAACACAACCAAAATGTTAGCACTGTGGAATCCTGGGTTAGTTTACACAAAATCAGGAAATCCAAGTTGATTGAGCACATTTACAGTGATTTTATCAGCATTGCGACTGATCTGAACTGCTGCTGTTTAACAGCAATTTTAGAGTCTCAGCATCTTGTCGCTGGTGGGTTTGTTTGACCGCTTTGCATTCACTTGGTTGTGCGATAAGAACCATCCAGTGATATCCCTCTAATGTAAACACAGGCTTTTGTTGCCTTAGTAATCATTGTTACTGCAACAACAGTCCTCCATTTTTAGTAGCTTCTGGGCTTCACGCTTTGTGTTCAGTATCATTGGGAATGCACTGACTTAGGAACTGTTTTAGAGAAAAAAGGGGGGATCACTTGCCAGTCTGCCAGTAAATGAATGTGTGTATGTTGTTTTCCTCTTTCAGGGCTTGGCCCTGGTGGTAACCTGTCAGGACTGGAGCTCAGTTCCATGATGGGAGGAATGGGAGGGATGAAGGATGCAGGAGGACAGCAGTCCCGCTTCAAATGGATGATGGAGGGACACTCCCCAGCTCCATCTCCCCCTGACACAACCCTCCATAAGAATGGTAGGTTGACAGATGGTTTGTAACAAAAAAATCTTGTAAAGATTCACACCCTCTGAAAACACACCTTCCAGTCTGTCATCAATCTGCTCCTAACTGCAGCAGTAATCACCTTTATTCACAATGTATTTGAATGAAACACTGAATTTAAAAAAAAAAAAAAGGAAATTCATGTCAATCTGTTGGACCATATTCCTCTCTTGTGTGCTTCCTAAGGCCCTTTACCCACTTCTATAAAGATGAGAGGAGGTTCCCCTTACTCTCAATATGAAATGCTTGGTGGAGATGGTTTGGGGATTCCACCTCAAGGCCCTGCAGACAACTGGCACAGAACTCCTGGAAGTAAGATAGGCAACAAACCTGCCACCTCCAGCTGGCCCCCAGGTGAGGGATTCTTCCTCTGCCTTTTCTTACTGTCAGTAACGAGGCATGTGCTCTTAAGTGGCTCTGAGTTAACATTTCAATGCAGTTACTGTGTTTTCTGATGACAGAATTCCAGCCTGGTGTGCCCTGGAAGGGAATCCAGAGTAGTGGAGACCCAGAATCTGACCCCTATATGACCCCTGGTAGTGTTCTGGGCTCCCCAGGACCCCCGAGCCTCAACGATTCTGACCACCAGTTACTGCGAGACAACATAGGTATTTCATTGAATGTGTCACAGTGAAATTGTTATTCTTTTAAGTTGCTTACTGTCTGCAGTCTGTTGTCTTTTCTGGCACATTAAAGTAGAATTTTCAACGCTCAAATAAAAAAATCGACTTGGATTTTGTTGAAATAGCTCCTGAAAGAACAGATTTTAGGGACTTATAACCTTAAAGTTCCCTTTCGACCAGTAACAGCATAAAGTTAGATAAATGAATTTCCACTGTATCTTTAATATTTTAGGATTGGCTTGTCAGTGTGTCCTTAGGCACTTCACACACACTGCATTGTGTGTGAAGCGCTTTCTTATGAGCACTATTCATTATTTACTTTCTGTCCTAAAATGTTAACAGTGCAAAGCTAAGACAAATTCTGTTTGGATGTCTTGCAAATGCCAAGACATTATGCTTTCAGTCTGGCCTCTTACGGTTACGGTCAGATAACCCTCTTTATGCTGTGCAGGGCCAAATCCCTCCCTCAACACCTCGCTGCCTTCACCTGGTGCCTGGCCCTACAGTGCCTCAGACAGCCCCCTCAGCAATGCACACAGCACAGGTATCTGTTTTACTTTGCATTAGCTCTGTTCTGCTTCGTTTTTTTTTTTTTCCCCTTTTTGCAGTTTGACTTTCTGGTTTGCGTCTGTCTTTGCTTCTTTAGTTGTCCTTCTGTTTGCACTGTGTTTTACAAATGTACAAGCTGTGCCGTCTCCACAAGGATTCAAAAGGAGTTGGCTGCACTGTCCTCTCCACTCCCATTTCTTTGGACTGTGTGTTAAAACTCATTTCCCCCTCTTTCCCCCCCACCTTCCCATTTCCTCTTCAGCAAAGTACTCGGAGTACAAGCCCAGCTGGCCCCCAGAGCCCATCGGACAAAACAAGCTGTGGAAAACCAATCGCAACAGCTCGCAGCTGCCACGCCCCCCTCCTGGGTTAACCAGTCAGAAGCAGGCCTCGCCCTCACCCTGGAGTAGCGGAGGTCCACGGTTAGCTCGGAGCTGGGGAGGGGGCGGGATTAACCAAGACTCACGATTTGGGCCAGGTACTGTGTAATGTTCTCGAAGAAACACAGAAAAGATTTAACACTTTCATAACCATTTTTCATCATAAGACTGAACTATATACTGCAGATATTTTCATTTGTAGATGGTATAATGATTCAGGAACTGTACTGTTTAACTAGGACACATTACAAAAGCGTACAGTTTTTTTTTTTTTGTTGTGTAAATAAAGCTGTTGACGGCATTCTCTATGCATTTTTCTTCATCCTCACTAATTGTTTTTTCTCTCGTTTCTCTTTTCAACTTTATTTATAGGCTCAGCTTGGAGTGATGGCGTGGCTTCCAGAGGCAGCTGCTGGTTGCTGCTGAGCAACCTGACTCCTCAGGTAGGGAGGAAGGAGAAAAGGGAAGGATTAAGGGAGAGGAAGACCCTGAGGAGAGTCTATGTCCTGCACACTGTGTGTAGCAATGTAACTTTGTGACTGTTTGATAGGAAGGCAAAGGCATAGAATGAAAAATGAAAATATTAACGTCACCACTAAGAAAACTATGAGCTATAAAGATCAGAAAGATGAGGAAAAGATGCGACAGAGGAGTTTGCTGCAAGGGCAATTTTCAATTTAGTATTTAAATTTTCTCACTGGGGCAGGATTTACCATGGCTATAAAGTAAAACGCCTGTCCAGACAGATTGGCCAGGGTTTGAAATTGAAAGTTTTATATCCCTCGTGTTCATTCATCTGTGTTCCCCTTCAGCCCGTCTTGTGGAAATGAAATGGAATGATGCGTGACCTAGTTGTAATTGGATTGTGAAGTAGGATGAGCCACTTAATCAATTAGGGATTTTACAAATGATGCTGGCATGGTATTGCTACTCTGGGAACAACATAGAAGGGAAAAGAATTAATTATGCAGCCTATGCGCTTCTTTGTTGTATTCAGGGCTGTTAATGTGTTAAAAAAAATCATTAATGAGATCACATTATTCTGTGTAATTAAATGCAGTTTGAATTTTTCATTAAAAAAAAAATCAACACACAAAGTGCATATCGTCAGTAATGGCACATATCACATACAGGTATATTTGTTGTATGTCTGAGTTCTTAGATTAAGGAGTTTTGATTTGCTCTTAGTCTTGAAGTTTGGCTCAGGAGTGACAGGCTGCATTTGACTGATATAGATGTAATGAGTTTTTGCCTTCTTCAGCACTCATGCACACACTGCAAAAGGTCACCGTGACAGAATTTCAGCCACAGCCTGTCACAGTGTACTGTCTCATTACATGATTTATTGATACATGCTTGTTTGTGCACATAACTATTGTTCAACTTTCTAGGCTCCCTGACCTGCTCTATAATTGATGCATTAATACAAAGGACAATCAGCGTTGTCACCTCGCGCATACATATATACACATACAGTCCTATTCAACCAACCTGTGCCCCTCTTTCCCTGTAGATTGATGGCTCCACGCTGAGGACTATCTGCATGCAGCACGGCCCCCTGCTGACCTTCCACCTCGGCCTGACCCAGGGCAGCGCATTGATTCGCTATAGCAGCCGGCAGGAAGCAGCCAAGGCCCAGGGTGCACTGCACATGTAAGTTAACCTGTAACCTTAATAGGTCACACTGACGTGAACACATGCTTCATTGAATTAGGTAGAAAATTATATGCATCTCTTAAAGGACCATACTGGCCATTTTGCTTGTTTGAGCCAAATGTATTCAATTTTCATACACGTAATGTTACTGACAATCATCTCCTAAAGCATACTACTGGAACGAATGGTGAATTGAAAATGTTTTTCCTACCTTCCAGACCTCCATTGTAGTTCATAGTTCATTCTGGTATGCTATTAAAATCAACTTGTTGATACTTTAAACGTTCTTGGGATAGGTAATCCNCATTCTGGTATGCTATTAAAATCAACTTGTTGATACTTTAAACGTTCTTGGGATAGGTAATCCATCATCGTGAACAAGACGTGTATTCAGGTTTTTTTTCTGAAGTTAGGTAATTTTAGCAGTTAAAGTGTGGAGTGATCTGAAAATGCTTCCTAGTGGTGCATTCAAGTGCTGTAGTGAAGAACTGAGAACAGGAAGCANGTGATCTGAAAATGCTTCCTAGTGGTGCATTCAAGTGCTGTAGTGAAGAACTGAGAACAGGAAGCAAACATCTGTAGGGTAGGAAAAGTTTTGTTTCTCACCGTTCCAGTAGCATGCTTTGGGAAATAATTGTCAGTAATGTTACGTATGTGAAAATTGAATATATTAGGCTCAAACATGCAAAATGGACGGTATGATCTTTTAATGGATTAGTCAAAAAACTTAACAGTGCATACATTTAACAGAACTTCTGTTCAGCAACCTAAATGGTCTTTTCTTATTCTCTCAGGTGTGTTCTGGGCAACACCACAATCCTGGCGGAGTTTGTGAGTGAGGAAGAAGTTGCTCGCTATTTTGCACATTCCCAGGCTGGAGGGGTGGAGGGGGCCAGCTCAGGAGGGACAGCAGCTGTTGGGACGCAGGGTTCATCTGGTTCAGGCACTGCCGTGGCTAGCAGTGGAGGCAGCTCCCCAGCTAGTGAGCAGGGAACAACTGGGACAGCGTCGGGTGGAAGTGGAAACAGTAACACTGGGGGAGGAGGTGGAGCAGCTGTTCTAGGCAGCGTGGGGTCCTCTGGTTCTGCCTGGCAGAGTCTCGATGGTACAGGCAGTTCTTCTGAGAGCTCTTCAGCCCAAGGACCCGGGCTGGGAATCTTCTCCCAGTGGAGCACCAACGGGGCAGGGGAAAGAGGAGGAGGAAGAGGAGGAGGAGGAGGCGGTGGGGGGGTAGAGTCTGGGAGATCTGGTCTGTGGGGGGGCATGACTGCAGGGTACCCCAGCAGCAGCCTGTGGGGAGCACCGCAAATGGAGGAAAGACACCAAATGGACAGTCCTGCCGCTTTGTTGCCCGGCGACCTGCTGGGAGGAGGAGCTGATTCCATCTGATGAGACCCCTCTGTTTGTACGTGTAGGTTTAGACACACTGATACAACATCATACACTGGGATACATATGTACTTATTATAACACACACACACACACACATACACACACATACACACACACACACACTTACATGGTATGCATATTAATGTACAACATATATACATACAAGTGCATATACATGGTATGCATATTAATGTGCGCACACACATATAGCAGAAATGTGAGAGACATGCTTACACACATTCTTGTGGCCAGACTTAAGCTATTATATAAACAAATGCAGGGACTGTTAGATGTGTATAAAGCCTTTTTTTTTTTCCACAGATGAAGATTTCAACTGCTTAGACTTGAATCTGATAAAGAATGAAAAGTCGGTTGGTCTGAGAAACTTGACTGGATTGCAATGTGCTTAGTAAATAGGGGAATTTTACAACAGATTTACATACACATGCACACACCAAATACTGACAAGCCTTCAGAGAGGTGGGCACTGTACACAGCATTACCTTCATCGTACAAGAGAACTTAAACTACTACATGATGCGAGGTCATGTGCAGTTTGCGTTCACGTCACCTGGAAAACGGAGACTGAATCCAAACACATGCAAACACACAGCTCTGATTGACAAAAGAACTGTATCTTACTGTGTATGTTAAGTTTTTTTTTCTCTGTATGTATGGTTTAAAAAAAAAAATTTTTGAACAGTGAAAATATTGAAAAATGTCATTGTTTTCAAAAATGCTGACCTCCTACTGTTGTATCTCACGCACTCTTTTATTCTCTCAATCACATTTGTTACTGTTGCAGTGATAAATGTCGACTTGCTGACAGTTTGAGGCTACGTTGCATTTCTCCATGTGTCAGATACTGTCCAGTATCGTATGCAGTATGTGATCATGGGTATGAGCGAGACTGAGACCAAGTTAGTGGATTAAACCACCTCCGTCTGTGTGTGTGCGGATGAATGTGAGGATAACGTGTGTGCGCATGTTACTGCCTGTCATAAATGTGGGCAAGGCTGCTTACTTTACTGAAGGTCTATTCAAAACTATTTTGAGTGCATTCAGTATACTGCTGACTGTGTGTTCAAGAAATTTTGGCACTAATGCTTTGTGTTTTTTCCTCTCATTTTAAGTTGTTATTTTTTCAGCAGACTTGTCTTTTTTATCGTCCAACCTGCAATAATAATAATAATAATTAAAAAAAGAACATTTTATTGACACAAAGAGCTGAAGGCATTTGCGGTGAGAAAATGGACATGCCAAATCTTATCAAACTGTGTGGAGTGGGAGGGCAGGGTGGGATGGGTTGTTTACAGATGCAGAGTAAGAGTTACCGTACGTTTTTATGTTTTGTTGTTGTGTATTCGTTTTAAATTAAGACAGGCTTTAACACTCCTGTTCAGTGTTTTCGTTTTGAGATTTTACAAAGGAAAATTTTATTTAAACAAATGAGAACAAGATTAATAAAGATGAAAGTATTGGCTTCTAAATCTGTGATGTGGTCATTTCTGAGGTATGGTTTTCACGCAAATTTGGATTTCTTGCTTTGCAATGTAAAAAGTGCTTGGAGAATTTTTATGTTGTGCACCTTTTGTGTTGGAAAAAGTCAGAGCTAGTTAGATAGATCACCATCTGTCCCTCCAGGTGACTTGACCTAATGAATATAGCTATCTGCTATGTTCACACTCTTCAATATTGCTTAGAGAGCATGGAACCCCAATAGGCGGCCAGCATGCCAGTTCTGGCCTGTGAGAGCCAAATGTCTGGCCCAGCGCTAACGGCACTTGTCATATGCAGAACTGCTGCTGATGTTGGTCTGGAAAGTTAAACTAACACTATATAATACTATTACTACTAATAATAATACTATATTCATAGAAGAGAGGGAGAGAGAGATTAATGCTACAGAGCTTAATTAAAAAGAACAAATAGATGAAATCCTTTCCCGCTGTGCTGTTTACCACTTGTGACTTGCTGCTTACTTGTGTGTGAGTGTTTTATATGGGCATTTAAGTAATTAAAGGTTGGTTTTGGACTTGTTTTGTTTCAAGAGTGCTTTTTTTTTTTTTTNTTTTTTTTTTTTTCTTGTGTGACCCTCAACACAGGCTTTGAGAATCTCAGGTCTGAATTATTATTTCTACTTACTACTACTACTACTAATAATAATAATAGCAGCAACAACATCTGCACATAAAACAACTTTTACTGGCGCAATAGAAAAAACCCGGATGTTTTGGCCCTTGGCTTGGCATGCTTGACATAATTTGGCCCTTGGGGAAAACCAGTCAGGGGACCCTGGCTTAGAGTATGGTGACAATGATAAATTCCGCTTTATGGATGGTACAGTGATGAAATGATAAAATTTTGCTGAGTGAAAAGGCTGTGTCCTATTCAAACAGCCACAGAGGAACATAAGCCTGCATGTCCATCTGTCACCCTCATTACATCAACAGACCAATCCTATTTAGTGACCACATCATCCTACATAAGCTACTGCATACTGTATAAAATGCTTTATGGCACATTCTCTGGTGCAATTACTGATACTCAATATGTTAACTTACATATTCTAGCCTACAGACAGTTATTAATTAGTAAAACCAATATTTAATCCCAGAGATGAGACAAGTTTTAAAGGATTCTCTAGTCACATCACAGCAGGATCACTATCAGATAGAAGTGTGTACGTTAAGCAGCTTGAACTCTTTGTACATAAATACAGTCTTTAAGACATCAGACCCATCCAGCTCTTGTGTAAGGCTGGTGGTTTATAATGTAAATTCAAATATAGAACTGTAATGTTATTTATCATATTTTAGTACTTATCTAATTGCTGTGTTGGCAATACAAATCAGCAATTTCTCAAAACATTTCTGCAATGCTCATTCATAAAAGAAATTATGTTAAACTGATATAATTCAAACCAATCACTTTGATTAACTTTGTTATGTTTTCATTTTTATTATTTTGCCCTTCATTTTTGTTTCAAGCCTCCTGCTTGCTGAACAGCTCAGTTTCAATTTGGTTATATATACAGAGGTTAAATCTTATGGAATGTCCTGCCCTCTCTTCTTCAGTTTAAGAAAACTGTAAAGGGATTATTTCTTTGTCAACAATATTATCCTTATGGATTTTTACTCTGATTTCTTTGTTCATGTATATTGCCTTCTGAGTCTGACATTTTTGCCAGAGTTATTTTACAAGACTTTAAATGTTTTTTTTTCCTTTTTTTTTTTAAATTGTTTTTATTTTATCAGTCATTTCTCTTTTTTCTTATTTTCCCTTACCTAAGTGTTCTATAAATTAAATACTGACATGTATGTTCTGGAGAATTGCCTAGTATAAGCCCCTTGAGGGTTTTTTTCATTTTCTCCGTCATATTCCCTTTTTTTTTTTTTTTTTTTTTTTTTTTTTTTTTTNGTTTTTGTGTATGTGTTTAATAAAAAAAAAAAAAACTGTTTTGATATTTTTTCACTTTATGGGTTGCCTTTTTATCAGATGGATATAAATAGATAAAATTTAGGTAGTTGAGTAATACTTAACTTAGAAATATTGAGGCTGTGACTTTTTTTTTTTTTTTTTTTTTTNCTTTTTTTTTTTTTGTCTGTGCCCTGACATCCAGCATGACATCATCGGCGCTGTTGACGGCGCGTGGTTAAGTAACGGAGGGGAGGGGGTGGAGCCAGACTCGTGTAGAGAACAGACGCTCGTGCTGCTGGAGCTTCTCAGGGACTGTCAACAGGGAGTGTAGCCGAAGCCAGAGTGAAGAGCTAGGGGTATGAGAGCCATCAGAATCCGCTCCCATCCTCCGTTGCCCAGGCTCCTGTCCGACTGACAACCATTGGATCAGCATCTCCACCGAACCAGCTCTCGGAGAAACCCAATATCGGGTGAGTGGTGGACCGGGGAACCAGAGAAACCAGGGGGGAAAAGGGACCTGAATCGGCCGAATCAGAGTCTCGTATTCACGGCTTAGTAGAGGGGGAGGGGGTGAGTAGTAGTGATGGCTATCTACACAGGCTAGCCCAGTACATGGGTGCGGTTACAAGTATGTTACCAAATGTGGCAAAGTGCGACATAAACATTTCTCAGAATGGTTAAATTTAACAAATTTTAGCAGAAATGATGGAGTGTTTCGTGTCTTGTCTCTGTTAGCGTCATTTCTGGCTGTCAGCTCCCAGCAGCTAACACATAACTGCTGTCTGCAATTGATATTGCTATAACAGCAAAGCTTCTACTAAACATTTACAAAATAACGTTTTAATTATTAACGGATTGCATACAGTTTTATATTGTAGCCTTGTTCTGTCCATGTAATACGAGAACTGCTCTAATTATAAACTTAGCCCAAATCTCTATTCCCATTATATAAAAATGGGCTAATAAGCTAATATTTTGCAAGTTATCTTGACTCTAATACAAGTCGATTGTATTGGATTGCTTAGTTTGTGCTGTAGAGTTGATTCACGAGTGACAGAAGCTCTGTTCTGTTTATCATGTGATTGTGAAATCTTCTGGCTTTCGGTCTCGATAGTTTTTAAGAGGAGGTATTATTATGTCACGTGTACAGTGTCCTGGTTGAATACAAAGGAACACAGAACATATCTTACTGGGGATTTGGAAAGAACTTACATGCTTGATTAATACAGCATGTCATAGAGATGAGTTTAGGACATATAGTACCTCCTGAATACGATGCACCATCTCTAAAACTATTACACCCCTATGCAGCAGATATAGAGCCTGTAACCAATCTGCTGTCCTATATATATAAAAAAAGCTTACTACCATAACAGCACTTGATGGATTTTTCCAGTGCTTATTCCACTTGTCTGTCTACCAAACATTGAGATACAGTTCCACATTGCACGTCACTAATGGGAAAATCAAACAACATATTTGTTACTAAATATCCGTAATACATACATACATGGCTCTTCCTGTTTTAAGTTAGCAGTGATGCTAGTGGGAAGGTTTTGTCTTCTGCCAAACGAAGGTACATGCAAATCATGTGCAAAACATGTGCAAAGCATATGCACATATGCTCAAACATACTGAAGCAGTGTGTGGTATAAAACCATATGTCACTGTGCTGTACCAAGCAATTAAACAGTGTTTGGTGCACCCTAAATCGGGTCCCTGGCAACAACACAGGCCACCCTCCCAGTGTAATGAAATCTAACCCTTTATTAACCCAAATCCATCTTCATCGCAGCTGTCTTTAGCTGACTAGAAGGACGAGGGCATTCTGGTCTATGGGTTTGAATTCTTTAACAAGTCTCTTTATTTAATGTTTGTGTGCCACCCATCACTGCTCAAGTGGTTTTGGGACAGGAAGTTTGTCTGCTGTTCTCTTTAACCTCCTGCTGACGATCTAGCAGAACAACTTATAGGAAAATTTATGTTGAGCTATAAAAGCACATGACTGTGACTTGAGTTGTCTGAGATTGCTTTGTTTTGCAGTTTCTCTCAGTGAAGACATGAGACTATTTCACGTCATGTCTTAGTATTCCACAGTGGTTGTGGACTGAGGGCTGAGTGTATAATGCAACACAGCACAGTAAGGATGATATGGTCTATTTGGTACATAGCCTGTTTCAATTGCCATAGGACATGTCGCATGAGAACCGATTAACAACTCAAGTTGGCCTGGTGGCTTAGGATCAGGAAAGAGGACTGGGTGATCAGATGGAGCCTGATTGGAAGTATTTTTAAAGATGCAGCAGTGCTACATTTGGAACAAGGGAGCGCTCTTGCTATAAATGGCACAGTTTGTTTACATGCTCCTTCCAAATTGATAGAGAGGAAGCAGCCCTTTGATAAATTATGCTTAGCACCGACGCATCCTCTGCAGCACTTTGCTCTCTCTCTGAAGTTCGTTGCGTAGAATTGTCTGAGGGCTTTGACACAGATAGTGCCAGCCAGCGCTACACGCCTGCCTACCTCCTGTGGCAGTGCCAGTATAGAAGAGCGGAGAGCTTAATGTTGCCTTTGCAGTGGCTGCACAATGTGGCGTGGCGGAGGGAGTGCTAAATAAATGATGATCTTGATCCCACATCACGTGCAGTTTGGCTGGAAGTGCTACTACTCGCGCTGCAGCTGATTGTGGCCCACTGCTCCTCTAAGTGGCAGCTGGCATTTTTTTGTTCTCAATTCACTGTCTTTCACTCTCCTTCCTTCCCTGCTTTTACTGATCTCACTGTTGTCAACCCCGCCACCCCTCCACCCTCCTCCTCCCAGCAGTGACCACACAAATCTAATCTCATATTGCTGGAGACCAGATGGCTGGTTGCTGATGATCGACTCGCCACCAACTCGCACCAATTCATCAGCTTTCTACAAGGCTCAGCGTTGAATCAGTCATGACTTTCAGCCAACTGGGCCCACGGTCGGCCTCCATATTCAGTTGAGCTATACAGTAGCTCTGCCTATATAATGTTACAGGATTAGAGGTTAAACAAAAGAAAGGAGCAACACAGGCACACAAGCTTGGTGTCCTGTGTCCTTGACCACCTTTTAATCATCTGAGTTGTGTGTGTTGTTCACAGTGACGACTTGCAGCCATGGAGCTGAGAGTGGGGAACAAGTACCGGCTTGGGCGAAAGATAGGGAGTGGTTCCTTTGGGGACATTTACCTTGGTAAGTAGAAAAGGCTGCTTTTTTTTTTTTTTTTTTTTNTTTTTTTGCATGTCTTACCCTCCTCTTCATACTTCTCTGCTGTAAAGTACTTTTTTTTTCCTATATTAGTTTCTGGGCAGTGTGTCTTTTCATATTAGAATTTTTTATTTTCTTCTTACCTGGGCACAGAACTGGGTTTTCCTTCATATCCATCCATCATCAGCCTAGTGCTGGTGCAAGTCCCCAGAACTCTATTAACTGTGTTGTATCATTTGTCTCCTCAGGTGCCAACATTGCCACTGGCGAGGAGGTAGCCATCAAGCTGGAATGTGTGAAGACCAAACACCCACAGCTGCATATTGAAAGCAAATTCTATAAAATGATGCAAGGGGGAGGTAAGATTCCTTGTCACCCTTCTTAACAAATTTTCTGTCATTGATAAATTGATGAGTTAAAGGCCATTTTGCATGTTTTAGCCTAATATATTCAATTTTCATATATGTTACATTACTGTTACAATCATTTCCCAAAGGATAAACCGTATTTCAGCTTTCCCGATATTTCGCAAATTCTCTTAATCTTTCAAAATCAAATATTCAAGTGATACACCCACCTTAAAAATCCATGTTTCTCCTGCTAATAGTTACACAGCCTTATGAAGTCACAGTCCTTTAAATTTTTCCATAAACACAGGTCTTCTTTTGGGACTATATTCCCCGGAGGAGACATACATTCACTCCACGCTTTTTATTGCGCTTAAAAGCTAAAATTATGAAACTTCTAAAAAAAACCCTGAATACACGTCTTGTTGGTGATAATGGATTACCTATCCCAAGAATGTTTCAAGTATCAACAAGTTGATTTTAATAGTGTACCAGAATGAACTGAAACCAATGGTGGTCTGGAAAGTAGGAAAAATATTTTTTTTAAGGCCCATACTACCCATTTTGCATGTTTGAGCCTAATATATATTCAATTTTCATACATGTAAGGTTGCTGACAATCATTTCCCAAAGCATACTACTGGAACAGTNATATTCAATTTTCATACATGTAAGGTTGCTGACAATCATTTCCCAAAGCATACTACTGGAACAGTGCATTAAAAACAATTTTAAACTCACTAGGAAAAAAAAAAGTGCAATTTGTTCTATTACAGGTAGTGTGAATTGTAAATTCTGCCACCAATGTAAATTTGGTTATGATACACTTACAGCGAACAGGCTTTATACTAACTTGGTGTGTGTGTGTGTCTGTGTGTGTGTCTGTCCTAGTGGGTATTCCTTCCATAAAGTGGTGTGGCGCAGAGGGAGACTACAATGTCATGGTAATGGAACTGCTTGGTCCCAGTCTGGAGGATCTGTTCAACTTTTGTTCCCGGAAGTTCAGCCTAAAGACTGTCCTCTTACTGGCGGATCAAATGGTATGAAAAACCCACATGTAAAGCCAGGGCTGCTAGAATTCAAACAATTCTATTTCATATCGGTCAACACGCCACCATATGGGGGCAATTAGCATGTTGACCTTTATGCATAGAACCATGGTTACCTACGTAACCATTCGTTATCACTCAGGCTTAATAGAACGTTACCTTTTTTCTGTTTACAAGACGAATGGAATCAAATCGTCTCCAAAAATTACTTTTTTGGTTTCTTCTATTGATGTGGCGCATGATCTCATGAAATACACTTTGATACATTACCAAGTAAATTGTTAGAAGTGTTATGAGTGCAGAGAGAGGATAACTTTTATGTCCCTACTACATCATATGATTCTGATTTGTTGCTGCATGCTCTATGCATATAAGCATCGCACATGATTATATCTAGGCTCCTTCAAAGAGAGAGAGAGAGAGAGAGAGAGAGGCATACTGCATACATACAGTGGGATCCAAAAGTCTGAGACCACATGTAAAATCCGTGATGTTTTCCATGTAAATGTGGAAATAATCAGAAAGTCTGACGCCATAGAAGCTCTGTGGAACATTGTCACATCATGCTGGATAACTTGGCTCATCAGGTTTTTACAGACGTGTGGAGTCCATGATGCTGTCATTAAAGCTAAAGGGGGCATACCAAATACTAAGATATTCTGACATTTATACCAAATACTAAGATATTCTGACATTCATACCAAATACTGAGATATTCAGACATTCGTACCAAATACTAAGATATTCTGACATTCGTACCAAATACTAAGATATTCTGACATTCGTACCAAATACTAAGATACTCTGACATTCATACCAAATACTAAGATATTCTGAAATTCAAATACATTTTTCATAGATTCAACTTTTCACTCTAATTGTTAAGATGATATTATCATTTGGAATGAAAAATCTTGTATTAAANCAACTTTTCACTCTAATTGTTAAGATGATATTATCATTTGGAATGAAAAATCTTGTATTAAATTCAAAAGAATGAAAAATAGAAGCATTTTCACAGTGGTCTCAGACTTTTGGACCCCACTGTACATGGTTCAGGCTCTACTTCCACATGCACGCAGTGTACTTTGTTATTCTAGATGTAATACTGCTGGCCTACATTTTTCATTTCACACAGAGATCTCAAACACAAGTCATCTCACCTTTTGTTCTCACGTTGTCCACTTTGCTGTGTCAGGCCTTCTCCAAATGCTACACTGATGTTTGGCTCTCTGTTTATAGCTTTGTGTGGTTATCACCTTCCCTTGTCCGCCTTCATAAATCCTGTTGTCCTCTTTTGTCCTCGTTTATGCCATAGTTTGCTCTAGTTCTTTTTTTTTTTTTTTTAAGTTACTGATATATTGAGTTTAGCTACTACTCATCAGTGTCAAAAGTTTTATCAGAAGACAAAGTAAGGGAAGTTTTTGCCTGACAGCATGGCAAGTGTGATGATATGGCCTTGTTTTCATGTACTTATCCCACCAACATAATCTTTTTATACTGAATATTGCTGGATTTTAAAGTGTTTATTGCCAAATCTCAGAATTTTTAACACAAAAATCAGACCAGCACTCAATGGCTTACCGCTCATAACTTTTTAATTTTCAGATTCGGGCAGTCAGATACGAACGCGTTTCAGCCTAAAGCCATCTTCAGTGTAACATGACAAACAGTGGGTGGGACTTATAAAGCCCTAAGGCCCCAGGTGAAATCCAACAGCCATCAGTCTTAACAAGCAGTAGTAGAATTATCTAAGAGAATACATCCCAATAAGCATGATATAATGCACAGCAAATACCAAAAAATACACATAAAAAGCAGAATAAATATATAGAAAAAATACATGTAATAAATATAACATTTGATTGAGCATTTACATTTCATTACTCTCTAACCATTAAACATAAATGTAACAATCCTACACCAATCATAAAAAACAAGAAAAAAGAGCGGGTTCTCCTTCTTTGTGAAATCTTAGAATTTTGATATTACTCTTTGTCTTTCCGCTCCCTTTTTTTTCTTTTTTGTTTTTACAGATAAGTCGCATTGAGTACATCCACTCCAAGAATTTCATCCATCGGGATGTGAAGCCAGACAACTTCCTCATGGGGCTCGGCAAGAAGGGCAACCTGGTATACATCATTGATTTTGGCTTGGCCAAAAAGTACCGCGATGCCCGCACACACCAGCATATCCCTTACAGGGAGAACAAGAACCTGACTGGCACAGCACGCTATGCCTCCATCAACACACATTTGGGAATCGGTAAGGTCCACATGCAAACACACACATATGCACGTGAAAACACACACAGATGCGACCTTGTGTCCTTTTATATTGTGTGTAGATACGGAGCTGTTGACAAATTACTGTAGAAACTTGTTATGGAAAGATTGGTTGGATCCTTGACAAATAATGCTGCTTTCTGACAAACCGTCAGTTCACACTCTATGAATTTTGGTCATGGCGGAGAGGTTTATGTGTTTTGAAAGTGTGGGTAAACTTGGGGAAAGCAGACAGAAACACAGCTATATACATTTTTCTAAAAAAAAAAAAAAAANAAAAAAAAAAAAAAACAAAAAACAGATGTGACACTCAACTGGGGCAAAAGCAGCAGTTTCACGAAGCCCATGAAGTAAAATAAAAGCAGTTCTCAAATTTGGACTCAGGGAGGGGAGGCATGAGTGACCGGGTGTGGTGGGGAGCTTAAGTTGAAAGAATCTGCTTCATGTGGGAGCAATAAACAAAAACAAACACGTTTTCAGTTTAACAAGGCTATCATTCAGTCAGCAGGGTCACATTTAAAGTGCAAAATAGAGAGATTTTTACAGGGACAAAAGGGAAAACAGGTGATTATTCTGAGACAGTGTGGAACGTTCTGCGATTGCAAAGGAAGGGGATTTATTTTTGTTGTTTTTGGTTTATCAATCTTAACAAGTCATACACTGTCCTTGGGGAAATACTGTATATGGTTGGGTTGTAATCATTTGAATCACTTAAACATCCATGAAAAAGTGGAGCCCTCACTCGTTCAAGTGGAAGCGATTTCAAACTTCCAGTCCCTTCAGTTTCATTTCAACATTTTTTTAACATATTACCTGGTGTTAAAAACTCATCCTACTGATTATAGCAGAAAAGATGTGACTTTGTGTAAGGAAAGATTTTCAGCTGGCTGATAACATTTAACAAAAGGGGTTAAAGGGCCCGTCACTGTTGATAAGATAGCTATCGTTTTTTCCTGCATATTTTTTTTTTTTTTAAATTTTGCATGTTTGAGCTGAATATATATTAAATTTTCATACATGTAACATTACTGACAATCATTTCCCAAAGCATACTACTGGAACGGTGAATTAAAAATGTTTTTCTTACCTTCCAGACTGCCATTGGCTTAATTTCATTCTGTTACACTATTAAAATCAACTTGATACTTGAAATGTTCTTGGGATAGGTAATCCATCATCGAGAACAAGACGTGTATTCAGGTTTTTNTACTTGAAATGTTCTTGGGATAGGTAATCCATCATCGAGAACAAGACGTGTATTCAGGTTTTTTTTTTAGAAGTTACGTAATTTTAGTGTTTAAGAGAAATAAAAAGTGCAGAGTGAATGTATGTCTCCACCAGGGAATATAGTCCCAAAAGAAGACCTGCGTTTATTGAAAAATCTTAAAGGACCATGACTTCATAAGACTGCGTAACATTAGCAGGAGAAACATGGATTTTTAAGGTGGGTGTATCACTTGAATATTTGATTTTGAAAGATTAAGAGATTTTGCAAAATATCAGGAAAGCTGAAATACGACAATCATTTCCCAAATCTTTTGGGAAATGATTGTCAGTAACATAATGTGTATGAAAATTGAATATATTAGGGTCAAAACATGCAAAATGGTAAATATGATTTTTTTTTTTTATGCCTAAACAAATATATTTACATGCTACAAAAATCTACAAAGGGAGGATCAAATGAGGAAATACTGGAAGCATAGCATCACATGTCTTTATTGGGCTATTAGTGACAACATGTAGTGAGTTGTACTGAAGCTTGCAATGCAATTTATGTGATGTGGCAATTTAAAATCCCAGTCTATACAAGCACAAATACACGAAGTGACGCCTTAAGAACGCCTGTAGCTGAAACGCTAGTTATTCTCCCCACTCCTAAACCCCAAGACCTTTATTACATATCATTAAAGCAGGAGAAAACGTGCCTAACTTTTAGTTATATCTGCTGTCCTGAAATGACCCGACATCCAAAAAGAGAACAAAGTTTATGTAAAGCTTAATTGCAGACGCTTCGGCAAACACTTTGGCCGGTTTCAGTTCAAAAACAAAATTATGTACAAGTGACAAACACAGCAATAGTGAACAAGCAGCACAGTGTGTCAGTATCTGTCTCAATGAGAAGTCTTCAGAGGTGTGTAGAGTAGCCACAAACTGTACTGAAGTAAAAGTATTGTTACTTGATGATAATAGTGACTCAAGTATAAGTAAGAGTAGTCACCAAAATAATGACTTGAGGGAGAGTAATAAAATATCTATAAAAAGATTACTTGAGTCGTGAGTAACTTTGATCAAGCTTATTCTTTTGAATAATCAACAAGCTATAAAATGCTCGTTTGAGGAAAAAAAATGCAAAGTAGCTATATCTAGCTTCTAATACAATCCAAATCATATCATATAAAGAAATAGTAAACAGTAATAAATCAAATATTTACCACATGACAATTCTGGCCCCAAGACAGTTAGCTAGGTTAGCTTCATGAATTTACTCAGAATAGAACAGGAAAACTTGACTTAGCATTAGCAGCAGCTAGTTAAGTAGCTAACGTTGCAGCTTACCGCCACGTTTCCTCAAGTTCCATGTTGATTCTTAGAAGCTGAAATGTCACATTTTAGCTAAACAAAGACACAACGTATTATGTAGCTGTTGGTTTTGGTAGCCTGAAAAGAAAACAGCGTTTGAATGTGTGGCCAGGGATGTGCCTCTTCTAAACTTTAAGCTGTTGATTCCACCATGTCTGTTCTGCTCCGGGTGAAACCATGGAAACGGAGGGTGGGGGCGTGGCTTTTTCAGAGCTGAAGCAGACAGTGTAGTGTCTGACAATGAGAGAAAAACTGAACGTGACTGAATTCAAACGGGTGAAATCAAAAGTAATGCAAAGAGTGAGATCAAATGTAACGGAGTAAAAGTATATTTTTTTCTTCATAAATATACTCAAGTATGAGTTAAAAGTATCCTGCAATAAAACTATTCAGTGAAGTACAGTTTTGTGAAAAAAGTTACTTACAGTAAGTAAATGGAACGCATTACAACCCACCTCTGGAAGTCATGCTGCATTTGATAAGAAGACTGACTGGTCTCAGTCATTGTAGCTCACTAACTGAATCGTCCTCCATCAGCGTCGAGTTCCCTCTTCCTCTTTGACAGCTGCCTCTAAAAACCCATGGTAAATGTGATTCATCAGAGCTAGCGTATGATGATATCCGTGCTTGGAATCTTCAGGTTTTAAATCAGTCTCATCTCTTTTACAGCACCTTTGCGTCTGTGTCAGAAGCTCATGTGGCCTCTGAATATTTTAGTGTTATTTTTAGTGTAAAGCACCTCAGCCAGAAGCTGTTTCACCTCTAGAAACCGTTGTTCCTCAGGCCACAACAACCCTGTTGGCAAATGTTGAATTTTGGACGCGATTCTCTGCTTCCGTCTCTTTGTTTAAAGATGTCTTATTACAGTAGATTGATGCAGTGGAAACCCTCAATTTCTTTCAGAAAAATTGCCCAATGCATCTTCTTCCTTCCTTCCACACGCAGAGGTACAGGATGAGCAACAACCCTGCAGTCCTGAATAAAAGACGTACAGTGTCAAGTCACAAGTTTTTTAAATTGCATTGTGACTATAACTGTGCCATGACATCATTTGAAAGTGTTGCTTCCTCAGGGACGTCATTCACTTTACCTGCTGTCTTTTGTAGATCTCAATGAGATATGTTGACTTGTTAATTATAGTTGGAAAAGCACAGGTGGAAACATCCCATTCCTTTAACAGGAGCCAGAAAGTCAGCACAGATGAAACCAGGGACCTGACAGTAACTAAACAATAACTCACATACGATAACTAAATAAATGTCACACTAAATGGAACACAGCTGTGCTTTTTAATGGTTATTGCATAATCTGTAACACATTGGCCAGTTGGTGACTAAAGTAACTGTAACAAAATTGACAAGTGGCCTTTAAAGGACCATACCACCCATTTTGCATGTTTGAGCCTAATATATTCAATTTTCATACATGTAACATTACTGACAATCATTTCCCAAAGGATACTACTGGAACGGTGAATTAAGAATGTTTTTCCTACCTTCCAGACTGCCATTGGTTTCAGTTCATTCTGGTACGCTATTAAAATCAACTTGTTGATACTTGAAACGTTCTTGGGATAGGTAATCCATCACCACCAACAAGACATGTATGCAGGTTTTTTTTAGAAGTTTCATAATTTTAGCATTTAAGCTCAATTAAAAGCGCCAGAGTGAATATATGTCTCCACCAGGGAATATAGTTCCAAAAGAAGACCTGCGTTTATCGAAAAATTTAAATGACTGTGACTTCATAAGCTGCGTAACTATTAGCAGGTGAAACATCACTTTTTAAGGTGGTTGTATCACTAGAATATTTGATTTTGAAACATTAAGAGACTTTGCAAAACATCAGGAAAGCTGAAATACAGTTTTATCCTTCAGGAAATGATTGTCAGTAACTTCATGTATGAAAATGGAATATATTAGGCTCAAACATGCAAAATGGGTGGTATGGTCCTTTAATTGACACAAATAATGAAATCACAGGTGACTTTATATTCCCAAACTGTAGATGTGACTGAACGTGACACACACCAATGTGTGAATGAATACGACAAAAAATGACACTATTACATTCATAAGTGGACATAAACTTCCTTTTACATGAAGTTATATGGGGAAAGGGTTATGTCTGAAATTCTTGCTCACTCTGACATGCGGTGTCACTCTGTCCACAGAGCAGTCCAGGCGTGATGACCTGGAATCTCTCGGCTATGTCCTCATGTATTTCAACCTGGGCTCCCTGCCCTGGCAGGGCCTCAAGGCCGCTACCAAGAGGCAGAAGTACGAGCGAATCAGTGAGAAGAAGATGTCCACCCCCATTGAGGTTCTTTGTAAAGGATACCCTTGTAAGTGATGAAGCTGAGGGAGCATCTGTGTATTGGGGCAGGCAAACAGTTTGACATTATGTGTAACTGCAGTCAGTCTTGGGGTTTTTTTCAGTATGGAATGACATATTAATAGTTCAAGTAATCACAAAGCATTCCATTCATTTTGTTTGCTTGAATGCACACTGGACCACTCCCTTCTCATTATTGTTCTGCATTCTTGCCATCCAGCTGAGTTCTCAACATACCTGAATTTCTGCCGCTCGCTGCGTTTTGATGACAAGCCAGACTACTCCTACCTGCGACAGCTCTTCAGGAATCTTTTCCACCGACAGGGCTTCTCCTATGATTATGTCTTTGACTGGAACATGCTAAAATTTGTGAGTTCACTTTGTAGCTGTTTACAGTTTATAGCTGAAATGTGGATGCTTGGTACTGCCACTTAACTCAAATTCTTGAAAACCATCTCAACTCCAAACGGTTTGCGGGGTTATTACATAAAAGTGAAAGCTGTTACTTGTTAATGAAAAGATTTAAGAGTTGCTCTCATTCATCAGGGTGCTAGCAGAACAACTGAGGATGGAGATCGGGAGAGGAGGGTAGGGGATGAGAGGGACGAGCGACTCGGAGGAGCACCCAGGGGATCTGCGGCACGGGGCCTCCCCCCAGGACCCAACCCAGCTGCCGCCAACAGAGTGAGGAACGGGCCAGACCAGGCCATCTCTAACCCTGCCTCACGGGTCCAGCCATCCGGTGAGTTGCTGGTAAACTGCTGTCTGAAATAATCGGAATAAAGGTTGAGGAGTTAAAACGATACATTCTGCTTTCAAAGTACTGCTATTTGTCTTTGTCTGTGGTAACAACATTTTCTGAAAATCTAAGTCAAATTACATATTTTTGCAGGGAACACATCACCGCGTGCAATTTCTCGTGCAGAGAGGGAAAGGAAGGTGAGCATGCGGCTCCACCGTGGGGCTCCTGCCAACGTATCATCTTCTGACCTCACAGCCCGCCATGACCAATCTCGAATTTCCACGTCACAGGTGAGAAGATAAAGCAGCGTGGAAAATAGCACATGCTGGAAACACTGAAAAATGTCCAGTTCCGTGGTGAGAGCGGCATGTGTGACGATGCAAACACTGTAATCTGTCACAGCAAGAAAAGGACAAATGTGTCTAAAAACATTCTAAGTGGCTCTTTTCCATTTATTTATGTCAGGTAGCAGACCCACCTAAATGAAATGCAGCCCAATATTAATAAAAGTCATTATTTGGACCTGCGTTTGAATATTCCTGTTTCAAAATGTCTGTTGTGAGGAAGTCTTATGCATTGATAACCCAACATTTGACATGTAGCAGAACATCCAAATGATAGTTGGTTGAATCATAATTTGATCTTCAGCTGTCTGTTTCTATCAGTAGTGTTTCCTGTTTGAGATTTAAAGACTGCTTCCATGTACGGGTGGGTGATTATAAAATGTGCTAATTACCCACAGATTTATCTCACTGCCTCAAAAAATACATTTGAGTTGAATCACATACACCTTTCTGACATGGTGTGTGAAATTAACATTTAGAGGCTTCACAAATGGAATATTTTTTGCGTTGCTGCTGTAACAAAGTCGATTACATTTTACTGGTATATGATATTGTGTCCAGTCCTTGTACATATTAAAGGACCATACCAGCCACTTTGCATGTTTGAGCCTAATATATCCAATTTTCATACAAGTTATGTTACTGACAATCATTTCCCAAAGCATTCTACTGGAACAGTGAATTAAAAATGTTTTCCTACCTTCCAGACCACCATTGATTTCAGTTCATTTTGGTACACCATTAAAATCAACTTGTTGATGCTTGTATCAACAAGTTGTATTGTTGATACTTGAAACATTCTTGGGATAGGTAATCCATCATTGCGAGCAACACGTGTATTCAGGGTTTTTTTTAGAAGTTTCGTAATTTTACTGTTTAAGCGCAATAAAAAGCGCAGAGTGAATGTATGCCTCCACCATTGAATATACTCCCAAAAGAAAACCTGTGTTTATGGAAAAATTTAAACGACTGTGACTTCATAAGGCTGCATAACTATTAGCAGGTGAAACATGGATTTTTAAGGTGGGTGTATCACTTGAATATTTGATTTTGAAAGATGAAGAGATTTTGCAAAATATCAGGGAAGCTAAAATACAGTTTTATCCTTTGGGAAATGATTGTCAGTAACGTAACATGTATGAAAAGTGAATATAGTGAATATAGTATAGACTCAAACATGCAAAATGGTAGGAGTGGTTCTTTAAACCCCTGACACCAAAGATTAATCCATGTAAATTCATGTCACCAGTGTGAAAGATCAGAAGGTCAGCAGAAGGTCAAAAGAAAAAAAAAAAATCAGGTTAGCTGAATTGCTTGTAGCTATCCTCACGTAACAACAGGATAGCAGCTGAAAATTTACAGGGTTTAGTCAAAAGTCAACCATTTACATTTCTGACTATACCCATCATCACTGTTTGCTTTATTCACCACTAGTAGGAGTAGTCAAATTAAATGGTTTCCTGTAGTTTATCTTTTTGCACCTGATGTGTTTGGCTGATGTACAGCACCAAATGACCAATTGTCAGTTTTGTTGATGTGGTCCCTGTGTGTGCTGGAAAAACCCAAACAACCTGAAATCCAAAGTCCTGTTTAAAAAAAAAAAAAAAAAAAAAAAAAAATCCAGAGAATCTCAATGTGCAATAAAACAGAGTTCTCCTGGATAACTTTGAATCTGCAACAAAATGCTAATCAGTTTATGTATGAACTGCCACAGATCCACATTTGTCTGCCCCCACTACAACTGGGCTCTGTTCCAGAAAGAGGTAAAGCTACAATCAGATTTGGAGATTGGGTCTCTGTGGGAGTTGACTCTGACAGGGCATGGACCCGGATGAGTTTGCAGTAATAACCCTGGGATGTGTGAGAGAGCTAGGCAAATGATGCTTCCTCTGAGTCTTTGTTCTGTTTGTGCTTTCAGGTCAGCGTGCCATTTGAGCACTTGGGGAAGTAGAACCCTTTGGCTCTGCATGCACATGAACCTGACAGGTGAGGTCCTGTTTCATTCACTCAAATGCTGACTGCACCAATACTCCGTATTGCCCGCCGATGACTAACAGTCCACCTTTTGCAGGTCTGCAAGGTNGCACAAATACTCCGTATTGCCCGCCGATGACTAACAGTCCACCTTTTGCAGGTCTGCAAGGTATATTTGTGGCTCCAGTTTCTTTTTTTTCCTGTATTTCAATTTTTAACCTTGTCTTATGAAAAGACAGTTGCCAATGGACACATGGATCTTGCAGAATGGACAGCAAAACTTCAAAAAGATCCAGAGAAATACACGGCGGTATCCCACAATCCACCCATGGTTGCTGAACCCTGGATGACCACCACCACATAAAAAAAAAAAAAAGNAAAAAAAATGCAAATGAATGACAGTGCTACACCTCCGAGTCTCATCCGTTGTTACCCCATAACAGCCCCCCTCCTCCTCAAAACATTCCCACAATACCCTGTAAGAAATGTGAAGAACTGTTGGCTAAAGGAAGGTAAGGGACACACGTGCTTGTCGTCTATCAAAGTTCAACTTTCTATACAATTAATCTTTCTGCAAAAAAAAATATTTCAAAATTAACAGTGAATGTCATCAACTGTTGAATATATTAGGCTCAAACATGCAAAATGGGTGGTATGGTCCTTTAAATCGGGCATCTTTGATTGGTGGGGTGTTGTGACTTTCCATTTGTAGTTTTTTTTTTTTTTTANTTTTTTTTTTTTTTTAAGTTTTGATTATTGAGATTTTGTTCAAGGCTTGTTTAATAAGAGTTTGTTTAAAGCTCAATGAGCAATTTGGATTCGTGAGGTCGTGGACAAAAAGTCAACATTGAAAAGGATAAGTATGATGTCTTAGTTGTTGTAGTGTGATGGTTGCTTACTTGTATCCCGCCCTGCCCCTCCTGTTGTCTGTTTTGACCTGTGTGTTTCTTTGGTTAGTGGTGTGACTGGGTGAGGCAGAGAATGACCATAGACATTGCAAAGACACACTCCAACTCTTGAGGGAAGATCCTCAGGAAATTCACATCGTATTTGACCAGAGACCATAGTCGTCCACTTTGGCTGACAAATAGTGGCTGCAATTTTTATGATAGTTCTTAATGTTACCTTTTTTATTCTTTTGTTATTGGAGGTTAGAGGGGAGTGGGCAAAGCTCCGTTAGAGTTCACTCCGAGCTGAATGGGGCATCCAATAATTTTTTTTTTTTTTTTTTAAATGTTTACTTCACTGTAAATATTTTTTTATTTCTGTGTAAATCCAAAATGTGGTTATTTGTTTTAAAGTGTAAAGTAGAATAATACATACTAATTGTATAATTTGGGACTGGGTTCACAATTTTAGATGTTATTAAAAAGTTCTAAGTTGGGCGATTAGACACTGTTACATTGCCAGTTGGGTCTCCAGACTTTGTGTGGTACAGACAATAGATACATACAAAAAATAATTGTCTTTGTGAAGTGTATTTTTGTCTTTCTGTCCTGTTATTTATGTTAAACTGTTTTTGTACTGTGTATAGAATTTGATGTTTTGTCTTTTATTTCCTTTTCTGATTCATTGCATCAGCTTGTAACTTATTAGAAGCATCCCGTTCTTCATTAAATCCATTTTTTCCCTTTTCTTCTTAAACTTCAAAGGTTATCCATGCTGTCCAGCCAAAACAACACATAGGGCTTTCAGTATTCCTCTTGAAATAAAAATGCTACATTTGATGTCATTTTTTGGATTTTAGTTTCCACGAACTTTGATGTCATTAAGAAGAAAACAAATGATGCATTTGCAGGGACATGTAAATAGCAGTGACGTCTGTATGTGATCACCTTTGTACAGGTTGATATGACCCAGTGGCATTGTAACTTTGGGTTGGGAGTAAAACTAGAGTTTGGGGGAGGGGTAATGGGAAATTCACTTTATGTATTGTGTACTGATATCTTGTACAGTTCTTTAACACGCTTTATTTACGACAGTATTTGTGTATATTTTATGAAGTAATAAAAACAAATAAAAAAGTTGCTCACAACTTGTTGGCAGTTTTCCTGTTTCTTACCTATTTCAATATTGCTGTGTGTGGATGTTACAATGGTGCGTTTAAGTGCAGTGCAGACTAACAAATTACATCATGTTTAATGGGGAAAACCGAAAGTGATTGCGCATGCGCTAAACCCAGAGTTGAACTGCTTGATGCTTCTGCTGGTGATGTGGGTGAAATAACGGTGTAGTTGATCATCTATGGACGTAAAAATGGTCTGAAAATAGTTAATTTTCAAATTCATCTCGACATGTTTGAGTGGTGTAGATGAGTATATCTCTTTTTAAAACGAGTACTATGTGAATTTACTTTGTTTAGACTTATAGGAGAAGCAACAGCAAGCTAGCGGAAGGCTGGGGAGGCTAGCTAACAGCAGCTAGCATAGAGCAGCACAGTTAACCCTCAACTGCCGTGCACTTGGTAACTAAAACAGCCAAGCTTTCCAGGCTCTCGACAACAGTGCGGTGAATAGAAGTGGAGCTGCATGTTTGAATGTTCGCTTTTGGCAAGAAGTTCATTGTTTGTGCTCCAGAAGGTTTGCGACTTTAGTAGATGTGGTAAATTGATGCGTGGATCCAAATTACTGCAGCCTGTGCAGATCAACCAACTGCATACGAGGTAAGCAAAGTAGGATGGAACCATGATATCTGTACCGTTTTGTGGGTATGAGATGGGTGTTGTACACGTAACTTTACCTCGATTACACATAATGATCAGTACTTGAGTCAGTTTTCTTTTTTGTTTTTGCTGCTGTTGAGTCTGACAATCAGTTGAGTAAATGTGCAGTATTCTCTGCTGCTTAAAGTCATAATTTACGTGAAGATCTCATGTAAAAGAGGAAGCTTTCTTTTTTCCACATATTTTCAGACTTGTTACTTAAATATTTACTGCATTCAACTCTGCCAAACACTGAGTACTGTTGTCACACTTTCAACTGCACTACTTGTATTTAGGGCCAGTGCAGTTCAGTAAACGTGCAATATTCTCTGCTGCTTAAGTTCATAATATACACGAAGATCTCAGAAGATTCTATATATTTATACTTTTTTTTTTTTTTTTTTNTTTTTTTTTTTTTTTTTAGACTTTTTTAATCTCCCTGTTTGTTTATGTGGTGCACTTTTATTTATTTTGTTTTATTATGTGTGAATGCACCGTCAAGGAACGTTACAAATTTTGTTGTACTCTGTGCAATGACAATAAAGACATTCTGATTCTGTATTAAGCGCGGATTCACAAATTGCTGAGCTGGATTCATAACAGTGTGTTGGTGCTGTGAGTGTGTAGAAGAAGCAGCTCACTCTTGTGGGATTTGTTATGTTGTACAGTTCAAACAGTTAAAATGACTTGTGGTAATGGTTAAGTAGCTGTAATGACTTCAGTGCCTCAGCCTGGTGATCCAGCTCTCCTAGCCAGAGGCAGAAAACCTCTGATGGCCTAGATTGATGTTTGGATTGAGGTCAAAGTACAATAGACATTTTAAAACACGTCAGCATGAATGATGGGATGTGTCTCTGTCCTGGATGTAGCCCACTTAATGGCATTCACTTCTGGTGTAGTTAGAAGCTGGTATTGATGAGCACATGTACACATACAAATGCAATTCTCAGTCATACATGCTCTGTATATCGTTTAAAAAAATACATCCATAACCTGCTTTGATTAACTTACACAACACCCAGTCATATTGTTCATGAGTTCACAACATCCATCTTCAAACTATTGGTCTAATTTTGTACCTATGCATTATGCAATATGGAAAAGAAAAAAAAATGATACCAACTTGCAAACTAGAAGCGTATACATATCGTAATATCAGTTTAAGTACAAAAAAAATAACTGGTTGTTTTGATGTACACCCCATTGATGTACACCCCATTGGATCACATAGTAATGCAAAGCTAAACTGGAAATGTCAGGTGTTTTCATAAATCATTCTGTGAGAAATCTTCATATCTGCCTTATATAGATGCCAGTGTCATAGCCAGTAACATTATGATGTCAAACAGTTATTCATACATTTGCAAAATAACTTTTTCACCCGTGCCATACTTTGGTTTTTACAGCTGAGATGATATTTCCTGTTTATCCAACTAACTACAGTCAGTCAGCTGTTCTCTTATTGTTAAACTAATTGTAAAAAAGTGTTTCTCAACAGGTTTGGCAAAACTCCACTGTTTCAATCCAGAGTCTTTGAATGTTAATAAATGACAAATTAAAATATTAGACAAATTCTTACATATTCCCATTACCACTGTAATGTATTGAATAAAACTCATCAAATATTGTATCATATCACAATATTTTACAAAAGCCCATGATATTACAATGATAGATGACAAATGGAAAATGCCAGCCCAAATTTGCTTCAAAAACAACCATTGAGTTCATTTTCATGATAGAAAACAGTCAGAATGTTTTTAAAACATGCAAAATAATGGTTTTCTGTGTACCCTAACATGTTTTTTCCCACATTTTCTTTGGTTGAACCTGTTGTGGTGTAAAAGACGTTACAACGTGTTCCATGCTGATTGAGGCTTTAGCATGTAGAATGACTCATCCGTGTCCATGGAGAGAAACAGCCTATATTTAGCTGATGCACAGGAGGCTTAAAGTCATTGTGAAATGAGTTTTCACTGTGAATGATTCAATAATTTCCTTCCTGGAATCCAGGAAGCGTGACGTTGTCAGAAATGATAGCACTCGGAGATTTCGAAGGTTTGACCATGAGGGTGGTGGCCTGTGGAGCTTCTTTATGGATTCTTTTCATGTTGCTAACTCTGATTTTGTATGTTCCATCTTCTTTCTGTTATTACAAATGCATAAAGTGAGTCTTAACATTTTCACTTCCCATAAATCTGTAAGCAAGCCTGATGCTGCACTAAACATCCTCCTTCATAGTTTGCCTGTTTGGTGATAATCTTAACAAGAGCTTTAGATTAGGGAAATTGGAAATTTATTAGTCAAACGTATAAATTGAGAAGTCTTAAATGCGATCGGATCATTTTAAAGCCACCACTACTATTATAGTCTGCAAGTCTGATCAGAAGATTTAGATATTCAAAACTGCTGCTGCTTCTATAGTTTTTTTTAAACTAAACCTAGAAATTAGTTTTCTAGTCTTCCCCAACTGCAATTAAAACAGATTCAAAACCTTTGAGATTGAATCAGTATGTGGTTTATGCTAATATTTGATTAGCTAAAAGGTAAATGTCGACGTCGGTTACAGTCCATCGCCTTGTCTTGATGAGTGAATACTTATTTCAGCGAGGTTATGTGTTAGTTTTCCTGCTTTTCCGTTGAATGTGGTGAAGTTGGAGGAGCCTTACTGCAGCATCTACCTGAGGCCGTGTGCTGTTTGATGTTTGATTTGTGTAACGTCTTCCATTCCTCTGAACAGATTTGTGTCTATCCTGATGTTTGTTTTTTTTTAACAGTACAGTCCCCAACACCTCTTCCTGTCCTCATCCAAACACAGAGAGAAGAAGAAGAGTAGAAATTGGGTCAGCAGCCCTTGGCTCATGGCTGTCACACCAATTCTCTACGTTTGAGTGATTCAGCCTCTGTTCCTCCCTCTGTGTGTTTGTGGGGTTTTTTTACACTCTCAATCAGCCTCTCCTCATCCACCTACCTTATGCCTCCTTGCCCCCCCCCATTTTCATCTTGCTTCATCTGTCTATCCACAATCTCTTTTGTTTATCTCTGTGCTGTCCCAGTTTTCCCCCTGCTTTTGTCTCTTTCCATGTTTTCCTTGTTCCGGTTTTCTTTGAAATGTGGGACTGCGCCTGTTGTGATGCCTTTAGTTTCCACATGACAGTGTTTCATTCAGGCTTTGAAACCCAGAATGCTGCTACTACTTGTTCAAACTGTCCAAATCAGCAGATCAGTTGATCAAGTCACTAATTCCCCCCCCCCCCCCCCCCCCCCCCCCCCNTCTTCTTTCAGATGAGTCAACTTTGGCGGCGAGACATCCCCCTGTCACAGAGGTTGGGGAATGACTCTCCCGTTGGTCTCGCTCCGGGGCCCCCAGCCTCTGTGGCTCCTCAAGGGCCCAACTCCTCTTGGGTTCCAGAAGCCCCATTTGTCAAAGCTGAAGAGCCCATTTTCCTCATGACCTCCACCGCCCAAACGATATCAGGTGTTTTTGTTTGGACAGCCCTTCTGATCACGTGTCACCAGGTAAGAGTCAAAACAGCACCGTGGCATCTTTAAATCAGACTGCAGATACACGCATTACAAATTGTGGATATATAAAGGCGATTTCCCAGATTCCATCCAGATGCAAGCCAAGTACAGGCTGATTATGCCCTGTAACACACTCTGCGTGGTACAGACGCCTCAGGCATCTGCACCATAAAAAAAAAAAAATCTGCAAAGACCCTCTTCCTTTAACAGCTCCCTGTCTGCATGCTACGGAAAAAAAATGTATATTACACTGAGAAAATATAGAAATATTTATTATTGACGGATGTATAAGACATGGAAAAAAAAAGATGTATAGCAGTACGTATTTGTGTTTTCTTGCGTCTGCAGGAAGATTGAATATCTCTGCAGAAATGGAGGAGTTTAGTGTCAGCAGTCCAGATCAGTAATTGCTGTTTGGTGTGTTTGTCAGTTTCTCGGTCCTCATGTCACAGTGACACGTTCAGAAAGCATCCCAGTTACATAAGCACGTTCTGCTATTGTACTCAGAGGCTCAGGTTAACGATCTATCCATCATTGTTTGCTGCTGAGTTTCACACACAGGGTTAAAGAAGAGCCCTTTGTCGCTCCGACAACAGGTGCTGCTGGCTGCACCGTCAGATCAGCAAAAGACCAAGGGTTGTGTGAGTGAGAGGAGGGAGGGGGGGGAGCTANGCTGCACCGTCAGATCAGCAAAAGACCAAGGGTTGTGTGAGTGAGAGGAGGGAGGGGGGGGAGCTACCTAGCAACAAGCCCCGTGAGCAGAGCGCGCCATCTCATTTGCTGCGTCGTCACCCGCAGTTTATTTTACCAAAGGTGTACACCTGCTTACCGGCCGGGAAAGGTGATAGGTGGGANTCACCCGCAGTTTATTTTACCAAAGGTGTACACCTGCTTACCGGCCGGGAAAGGTGATAGGTGGGACATTGTGTAAGTGGAAAGGAGCCGGACGGAGGCGTGGCGACAAAACCTGCCCCGTCCTTCCTGCCGTCCACTTCTCTGAACAGGAGTGATAAAAGCACAGAATCAGTTTCCAAAACAGAGCCAACACACACACACACACCTGTCTGCAGACACACATCGCCGTGAAATAAACGCGTTTATTCAGGGAGGAGCGCCTGATGAGAGAACGCTCATGCAGGTTTCATGAAGTCGTGACCGGTTTCACTTAACTCACTTATCCACCTTTTTACCCAGCGCTGGTTTTCGGAGGTTGGAAGTTGGTGATTATTCAAACACATCAGATTTTCTTGTTTCGGTTAGTTTCATGGTACAAATTTATACAGTGTATGTCTATATATATATATATATATTCCACTATTTAAAGGACTATACCAGCAATTGTGCATGATATTTAAGCCCTGTAAATACAGTCCGCATGCACGTTATGTTACTGACAACCAATTTCCAAAGCATAAAATCATGTTTATCTCCTAATCTTTCAAAATCAAATATTCAGACAATACACCCACCTTAAAATTCAGTGTTTCACCTGTTAGCATGTATGTCTGAATGTAGAATGGACTCGTTTTTAATTTCTTTGTAAAAGCCGTCTTCTCCTGGGACTTTTTTCCTGCTCTGCTTTGGACCAGTTAAATTACTTTGACAAAAAAACTTAACATAGTGTTTGCTTTGATGGATAACTTATCTAAAGCATGTTTTATGTCTCTACAAGTTCATTTTAATAGAGTACTGAATGAACTGAAACCGCTGGCAGTCGGGAATTCTCAGTCTTGGAAAATTCTAAAATTTAATGTAACGTGTATGCAGGTTGTATATATTGGGCTCAAACTTGCAAAATCGCCAGTATTGTCCTTTAAAGGCAAAGCACATAGGTCTGTGTCTAATCTATTTCGTTGGTTATATTTGATATATACCCAACCTGATAGATGCAGCAGCTACTGGCTCCTTTTGAGATAAGTCAGAATAAACTAAGGAGAAAAAAAAAAAGCTTTAAATATGGCTTTGGACACTATCATCCACGACAATTATATTTAATGTAACTTTTGTCATCAGAAATTGTGAAACTTCCACATGAGTTAAAAGTGTGGGAAAAACCATCGATATCTCATTTTTTCCACAAAATATTCTGTTGCACTATATTATTGATAAGGTGGCATAAATATTTTAACATGTTCTGACATAATAATATAGCATACTGTTCCTTAGTCAAAGCATTAATCAATCAGTCCATCTTTATTGTCCTGGTGAGGCAGTTTGGTTTGTAGACAGCAGCAGCAACTAACATAAAACAGGTAACATCAAACAAGACAATATAATAAAAATCATACAGTGAGCTATTTATCAAAATAATAGCTGCTGTATTACTGAGGAAGCGTGTATCTCCGACCAGAAGGAAGCAGCCAAAATTCACCGAACAAAGGACGACTTGGGTCAGAAACGACTAACCGGGCCTTCCTAGTCGCTCTAGTCACATGAAGTTCAGGCAGGTTAGGAAGATCAGTGCTGACTATCTTACTATATTCCTCAGTTTACTGCTGTTCTTTGAATTAGGTCAATAATTTTCTCTCTTTTCTCAAACCTTTTTTCCCCCTGCTTCCATCTCTTTAGATCTACATGCACCTGCGTTACTACAGCTCTCCGAATGAACAGAGACACATAGTGAGGATCCTCTTCATCGTCCCCATCTACGCCTTTGACTCCTGGCTCAGCCTTCTCTTCTTCACTAACGAGGAGTACTACGTGTACTTTGACACAGTCCGAGACTGCTACGAAGGTGAGTGCAGACAAGAACAAAGTGCTCTGAGGTGATAAACCAGCACCAGTTGTGCCGCCATGTTGGTCACGCATGCTGTAGTGTTCAGCCAGTGTTCACCAGCGTGTGTCTTTTGACTCCCCCGTGGAATGAAGGGTGCGAGAATTTATGTGCTGCGATACCCCAGCGGCAGATGGCCTTTGTGGTATCTTTATTTACGAAGGCTGCCATCTTTGCTCTCTTGTTTCTGTGGCCTGTTGGGATTGCCAGGGAGGCGGGAACCTGTTTCCTAGCAACTGCATGAAAACAAGCAAATCTGTGAGAAGAGTTTCAGAACAGATAAATCTGAATCTTTGTCTGTGCTGTATGACGGCATATTAGTGCCATGCTAAAAAAAAATAAGGATACGAGATTAATCTCAAAATTACAACTTTAAAGTCATAGTTATGAGATTAAGCTCGTAAATGTATAACTTTAAAGTCATAGCTGTGAGATTAATGTCGAAAAATTATGACGATAAAGTCATAAGTTTATGACAAAGTTGCAATGTAAGGCTGGATGTACCAAAAGAGCCAGGATTTCCTTACTGGTAAACCCCACACTAAAGTAACATTTAACTAAATCCTCCATTTCACCCCAGCACTGATGAAGCTGTGCGGATTTGTCATCTAGCCTTACATTGCGACTTTGTCATAAAGGTAAGACTTTATTGTCTTAATTTTTCGACATTAATCTCACAGTTATGACTTTAAAGTCGTAAATTTACATTTACAATTTACAATTTACTCATAACTTTAAGACTTTAAAGTTGTTATTTTACGAGATTAATCTCACAACTATGACGTCATCGTAATTTTGAGATTAATCTGGTATCCTTATTTATTTATTTATTTATTTATAGCATGGCACTAATATGCCATCGTAGTACTGTACATTTACTGCAACATGAATTTCTCTGAGCATTCAGTCAGAATCTGAGGATAAACAATCCAGGAGTAACATAACGTGACGCTGATAGTTATAGTAAGTAGTTTTGTAAAGAGTATTTGCTTTCATTATTCCTTGTCTATGAACATCGCCTAGAGCATGTTTTGTGCGTGCACATATTCCAGCACCATCACACATGCATTGATAAGTACATATCCCTGCCTGTGTATGTTTGCACACACATGTATAACAGTGCGTATGCAAGGCTGCATGAGAGACAATGAGCAGTGGAGTCTAGTCAGTCTGTAGTTTGGTCACATGGTACAAAGATGGCGGAGATGGTGGCCCCGGAGGTCTGTATTGTTAAATATAGAGCCCAACAGACGTCACAGCTGCTGTTCATCCAGTTGTACAGCGCAGAGACATAATAGGCTTTAATTAATTTACCTTCTGCTGTGGGCAATGTGCAAGTTTTCATCATATTCACATGGTGTCTTTATCTCTCTCTCTCTCTCTCTCTCTCTCTCTCACACACACACACACACACACACACACAGNTCTCTCTCTCTCTCTCTCTCTCTCTCTCTCACACACACACACACACACACACACACAGACTCTGTACATGTTATGTAATTTATGAACATAGAATAGGTGGCAAAAAGAGGCAGTTTATGATACAGCGAGATAAAAGTGACATGTTTTGTGTCATTCATACATAATAAAGACATGGATGTCATTGGAGCCACAATTCAGATGCAGATTTTTATCACTGAGACATTCGGTACGTTAATATGTGCGTTAAAATCTTTGATTATACTCTGATTAAGACAATAAATCACATTTTTTTCCTCAAACACCATAATTACAGAAATTGGCGTAAATCGGAGAAAACTTAGTAACACACCTAAATTATGTGAATGTAAATAGATTTATTCAGACATGTAAACATTATAATGTACTTTATTTTTTAAAATAGAGTAGATTATAAATAAATAAAATAAAATGATGTGCTTCCATAATAATCAGGGTAAGCCACCTCCACATGCATTTCCTCACCTGACGGACTCTTTTCATACTGATCAAGCAATGCGTCATGTATATTTGGTGAACCACGGAATCTGAGATTAATTCCCTCCATTTATCCTGTTAATTCCTCAATAAGCTGGAAGAATCCACGTGTCCCAATAACAGCAACACATCAACTAGTACGTTTAAATGCTTTTTTTTTTTGATCTGCACTCTAATTATGCAAGTATGAGCTGTTAGCCGTGTTTAAAGCTTTTNTTTTTTTTTTGATCTGCACTCTAATTATGCAAGTATGAGCTGTTAGCCGTGTTTAAAGCTTTTTTTTTTTCAGTTTATTCTGACTTGTGTCACTATCAGATAGAACTTTCTGTAAATGTAGCGGTGTAGCTGCTGGTCACATATAGATCTGACCAGTGAATACAGACGAGATGCTGCTTTGTCTTTAAACTCACGATGCTTTCAAAGGACTCTGTAGTATGTTCATGCGGAAGTCAGAATTTCCAACTTCCTACCTCAAACCGTTCCAGCCAAATGTAAACAAAAAAGCATGGCTGAACATCAATAACTACTGTAAGATTAAATAAACTTAGTAATAAATGCTAACTAAAGTAAAGTCAGACTACAGGACTGTTTGGTCGTATTGTTTTACTGTGATATTAATCACAGTGGGTATTAAATATTTGTGCAGATAAGCAATATTCTGAAATTATTTACACTNATATTAATCACAGTGGGTATTAAATATTTGTGCAGATAAGCAATATTCTGAAATTATTTACACTTACGTATCAGTGGCAGACAGTTATTTTACACTGTAGATAGTTAACTTGGTGATACATTTTGACCTTTTTTTATTTCAGTTTTATGCAAGAAAAAATACTTTATTCGGCTGTTAGCTGATCATTTACATTCACAAAGCTTGCTTCCACGGGCACTGCCATGTTGAGTGATGTAATACTTGTGAAGTTGGGGTAGGCAATTTTAGTCCGAGTTTCCCATTCGGAACTCTGACTTCAAGTGCCATCACATTTTTCCAAGTAGAAGGTTGGAAAAATCTGAGTTGTGAGGTAACTGGAATGCAGCATGAGTCCTCTCAGAAAGCCTCTGCTCCACACCTCTGAGGATTGGACAGGAGGACTCGGTAATTAGGTTTCTCTCTCGTTGACACACCATCACTTATTTCTAATCCAGCTGATAGCGATGTCTCACTCCCTCTGCCTTCAAATGACTGGCTCAGCTCTTCACAAACAGCATTAGATCAGCAAAACATGGCCGTAATTATGAGAATTACACCAACAATCGACAATATTGTATGACTGCTCTCTGCAACTATACTGTTTGTATTGTATTTTGAAACTGATAGAAAGAAAGATCCAGTATTTTTTACAAAAATATCAACAATATCACTGTCCATTTTCATAAGAAAATTGGGTTGGAATTGTTTTTAATTTTTTTTGCACAGTGGGTTCTGCTGCAAAAAATTTAGCTTACTTTTGAGCTTTACCCACTACAGGACGTTGCTCTGATGTTGCTGGGACAAGACAGTATTTCAGTATTATCATTTTTGGTATGCATAATATGATGAAATTATTGATGAAATTACAATGCAGTCATGATAACAAATTCAGTTTTTCCTCTGTTCATGATATCAGGCAGATATAAACTCAGATTTCTTACAAAGTGATATCTGCCTTTTTTTCTTTTTTTTTTTAAGTTAATGTAAGTTAATTTATATTTTTGATATCACAGTTCACTGCAGATCAGTTTGAGGACACATTACAACTTTTTCTTGTCTTTTTCTGTTTTCTAATGGTGCTTTGATCCATGCTGGTTTATGTCCAGTCAAATCTTGTTGGATTTGCCTTACAAATCCCTCTTTCTTACAGCAATTCCTAACATGCAGCTTTGTAGGAGAGGAAACTGCGGAAAGGCTAATAAATTAATAATATCTACTTGCTGATGCTCAGCAAGTGAAGGTGCTCCAGATTAAATGATGAGTTCTTTGCTTCTATTTCAGCTTGTATATGTAGCCGCTAAAGACTTCATTCATTTCAGAGGAAAAGTTTAAAAAAAAATGGCCAAAGCCTCTTTTCTGATCATGAGGTTTTACTTGCTTCCTGTACAGGGATAGACAATAGCTGTTTATTGTGCCTTTCCACCTTCATGTGTTTGTTAAACTGGACTTCTACCAGTTTCTGAAGGAACAATGAACTATTCTTCCTCTCTAATGCATCAAACACCGAAGCTACAAAATTAAAAAATGGGTTTATTGGTATTTACTCAGATCTGAAAGTCATTTTACAGACCCAGTGGGCACCTAAAAAAAAAAAAAAACATTAATGTTTTTGACATTAATGTTTTTGTGACTCTCTACAGCGTTTGTCATCTACAATTTCCTAAGTCTGTGCTATGAATATCTGGGAGGAGAAAGCGCCATCATGGCTGAGATCAGAGGGAAACCTATCGAGTAGGTGTTCAACTTCACTTTTATTCTCTCTGTCTTTCATTTGTAATCAATTAGTTGATGCATTAAGTAAAACTGTTGTGTGTAAATGCAAGTGTGTGAATTCTGATTTTTCCACTCTAGGTCAAGCTGTGTGTATGGGACCTGTTGTCTATGGGGCAAATCCTACTCCATCGGCTTCCTCAGGTTCTGCAAACAGGTATTGGTTATAACTAAATATTAAATAATAAGCAATAATAGAACAATCAAATAGTCAACAAGTCCACCTGAAGATTTTTGTATACTTTGACATTTTTTATTGCCAGTTATTTCCTTTCAATCCCTTCCCATCTCTCTCCCTCTCTTACGTTCTCAGGCCACTTTGCAGTTCTGCGTGGTGAAACCCCTCATGGCCGTGATCACCGTCATTCTTCAGGCTTTTGGGAAGTACAGAGATGGCGACTTCAAGTATGTTTCCAAAAAAAACATTCCCACTGCCATCGCAGCACGAATGCCTCCATGAACGATGATTCCATGACAAAATGACTTTAAAGGACCATTCCATCCATTTTGCATGTTTGAGCCTAATATATTCAATTTTCATACATGTTGTGTTACTGACAATCATTTCCGAAAGGATAAAATCATATTTCAGCTTTTCTGATATTTTGCAAAATCTCTTAATCTTTCAAAATCAAATATTCAAGTGATACACCCACCTTAAAAATCCATGTTTCTCCTGCTAGTAGTTACGCAGTCTTATGAAGTCATGGTCCTTTAAATTTTTCGATAAATGCAGGTCTTCTTTTGGGATTATATTCCCTGGTGGAGACATACATTCACAGCGCTTTTTATTGAGCTTAAATGCTAAAATTACAAGACTTCTAAAAAACCTGAATACACATCTTGTTGGCGATGATGGATTACCTATCCCAAAAACGTTTCAAATATCAACAAGTTGATTTTAATAGCGTACCAGAATGAACTGAAACTAATGGAGGGCTGGAAGGTAGGAAAAACATTTTTAATTCTCGTTCCAGTAGTATGCTTTGGAAAATGGTTATCAGTAACCTAATGTGTATGAAAATTGAAAAATTGAATATATTAGGCTCAAACATGCAAAATGGTTGGTATGGTCCTTTAATATGACATTTGTGTTTGTCATAGCTAAAACATCTCTTCCTGCCTCCTTCCTGTCTTTTCTCTCTCTCGCTCTCTCTCTTTCTCTCTCTCTCTTTCAGCGTGGCTAGCGGCTACCTGTACGTGACGATTATCTACAACATCTCAGTCAGTCTGTCGCTTTACGCTCTCTTCCTTTTCTACTTTGCCACGCGCGACCTGCTCATCCCGTACAGCCCCGTGCTCAAGTTCTTCATGGTCAAGTCAGTCATCTTCCTCTCTTTCTGGCAGGGTAAGAAGGATACATCTCTCACTCAACAACACACACTACACACTACCAGTGATGCAGTAATCCTCCGATTCTCTGTTTGCATCACCGAGCATAAAATCCTTAGAAAAAGCAGATCCCACAGCCTCATCATTTATTATGTTGTTTGTTTTTCCATCACTTTTTCTTCTCTTTTATGATGTTGTCTTTATCACCAAGCATTACTTAAGCCAAATTTAAAAGCTTTTTTTTATAGTTAGGCTTTTGTTTAATTTCTGGGCCTTGGTTTCTTGAACACAGATTAAAAACTCACATGTAGATGAAAACGCACTTTAACTCCTTCTCCTCCTCCTCCTCCTCCTCCTCTTCTTTTCATTTCTCCCTCTGACTCCCTGCGTGGCGTTCAGGAATGCTCCTGGCCATCCTGGAGAAGTGTGGAGCCATCCCGCAAATCACCTCCGCTGACTTCTCTGTGGGCGAAGGCACAGTTGCCGCCGGTTACCAGAACTTCATCATCTGCATTGAGATGTTCTTTGCTGCTGTTGCTTTGCGCCATGCCTTTACTTACAAGGTCTACATGGACAAAAGACTGGACTCATACGGTAAGTGTGTCTGTGTTAGGGATGTTTAGGTGTGGTTTATAAACTATGAGAATTTAGAAGCTTATAGTTTGGAAACCATAAGAAAAATGTTGCTGATTTTTGTGGACAAAAGTACATTGAGTGTCTTCTGCCTAGCAACAACATTCAACATTGTAGTCAAATGTTGTCCTGGAAAACTCCTCTGGCGGGTCGTATTGTTTCTGTGTGTGATATGTGTGGGCAGCTTGTTGCTTGTGTGTGTCTGTTAACTAGCTACAAATTAGTTTTAGATGTATTATCAGAAAAAAAGTAGATCCACAGAAAAAGCTACGATTGATTTAGAATCAGAGACACATTACGCACCTTTTATTACCATCGCAAAGCAAACCGATGCTTTGAAAAGGTCTTGACAAATGATGTTTACCTAACATGTTTTTGGAATAAAACGTATGTATGTGGTCAATATGCGCTTCACTCTTCTGTTCAGCCATTTATCTGAAAGCGGCACGTCTTCTTCACAAAATGATAGGAAATTGTGCACTCTGATTCTTTGGGAGGAGACGGTCCAAAATAACGACTACAACTAGTAATGCATCCAAATTCTGTTTTGATTTTCTCACTCCTGCCTCCAGTCATTTGTGACCATTGAGTTACAGCAAGTGTTTCTCCTGTTTTCATGCATATTTTGTGTTTGGTGGATGAAAAACCTGCAATAGTACTATCAAACATTTGATTACAACATGCTTGCAGGATTTGTTTTTTGTAAAAACGCAAGACCAGGATTATTTTTTATCACACCACCTAAAACTCATACCTTATCCCGTGTGTGTGTGTGTGTGTGTGTGTGTGCGCGCGGTATTGGGGGGAGGGGTCACTTGGGTTTGAGAGTTGTAAAGTAAAACTGTGTGTATATAATGAGAAAGCTCTAATTGTTTCTCACCCTTTTTATGATTCCTGTCTTAAAGGACCATACTGGCCATTTTGCATGCTGGAGCCTAATATATTCAATTTTCATAAACCTAACGTTATTAACAGTCATTTCCAAAGCATACTACTGGAATGGTGAATTAAAAATGTTTTTCCTACCTTCCAGACCTCCATTGGTTTCAGTTCATTCTGCTATTAAAATCAACTTGTTGATACTTGAAACGTTCTTGGGATAGGTAATCCATCACACCAACAAGACGTGTATTCAGGTTTTTTTCGAAGTTTCGTAATTTTAGCATTTAAGCTCAGTAAAAGTGCAGAGTGAATGTACTGTATGCCTCCACTGGGGAATATAGTCCCAAAAGAAGACCTGCGTTTATGGAAAAATTTAAAGGACNATGCCTCCACTGGGGAATATAGTCCCAAAAGAAGACCTGCGTTTATGGAAAAATTTAAAGGACCGTGGCTTCATAGAGCTGCATAACTATTAGCAGGAGAAACATTGATTTTTAAGGTGGGTGTATCACTTGAATATTTGATTTTGAAAGATTAAGAGATTTTGCAAAATATCAGGAAAGCTGAAATACGGTTTTATCCTTTGGGAAATGATTGTCAGTAACGTAACATGTATGAAAATTGAATGTATTAGGCTCAAACATGCAAAATGGGTGGGTTAAAGACTTCTCTCTTGCACCCTCTGAATATTGTCCTTCTCTTTTCTCTGCTCTATTTTCCACTTTCCTTCCTTTTCATCTTGGTTTTCTTGCATTCTTTGTCTCTCGTCTTCTTTCACTCTGCTGCACTCAAAGGCTCGTTTCCTATCTATGGACAGTACGGTAGGTCTCATGTTAGCCGTGTCTAGCGCCATTTTCCCTTGTTGTTTGTGTGTTTGTGGTTGATTGTGGTCAAATGCCATTAATTTTGGTGGTTGATCTTTATCAATATGACATTCATTTCATCATAAATATGATTTTGACATTTTTAAGTCAGCGCTATGTTGCTGTTCATGTTCTTTTTCCCCATTATGCTTCTTTCGCAGTCAGTGAACACAGTTCGTTTATATTTTGCCATTCAGTCCCTGTGGACATCGTTTTTGTTTATCTCTGTTCCCACCCCGGCTCAGCGGTCCCCTCCCTCCATCCTGTCTCTCTGTCTCCACCAAACATCCTCCCTCAGTCTGTTTCCATCCAACCATACCTCTGTTACAGATTTTTCCCTGCGATGTATTCAGTTGACAGACAATTTTTTAAAGTTTGCTTGAAGCTGAAAAGCAAATATTTGTATTGATAAAGAAATCAGACAAATGACAAAAGAATTTCACACAACTGAAATTTATTTATTTTTTAGCATCACATAGGATGATAAGCCAGTCCAACAGATTAATCACCTAGCATATCAAAAGTTGCTCTGACATGCTAAAATGTTAAATACACACCCAGCTTGACTTCTCAAAAATATCACATCTCTCCCATTTATAAAATGCACTTTGGCTGTATTGTCATTTCCATAGTATATTTAAATTATGCCAGGTAAATCTTCTGTCTTCAGATGAATGACTGAAATGTGACAGATATTAGCTGATTATAAAGTTCACCTCGTAGAATACTAAGATCTTAGAAGACTCACTCATTTTTTTCTGCTTATGAATGATTTTTACTATTCAGAAAACAGATTTGTTTGCTTTCATTTGGCTGATTAAATCGTGCAGAAGGATTTTATGTGACAGCTCTCCTGATAGTTTGATGGAAACATTGCTACTGTCTTTGTCTCTCGCCCTCTTTCCCTGCACCCTTACCTGTCCTCCCATCACGCTCACCATTTCTTTACTAATATCTCATCTTGCTGCCCCGCCTCCAGGTCGCTGTGCCCCAATGAAGAGCATCTCCAGCAGCCTGAAGGAGACCATGAACCCTGGGGACATGGTTCAGGACGCCATCCATAACTTCTCCCCAGCTTACCAACAGTACACCCAGCAGTCCACCCTGGAGCGGAGTGGGGGGCCCCCCCTCTCCCGCAGCCACAGTAACATCAGCACCCGTGGGGANCACCCTGGAGCGGAGTGGGGGGCCCCCCCTCTCCCGCAGCCACAGTAACATCAGCACCCGTGGGGACAACGAAAAGACGCTGCTGCTCAGCTCTGATGATGAATTCTGAGACCCACACTCACAGTTCTCACCTTTCTCTCAAAGCCTTCTTTTTTTTTTGTTGTATTATCGGCCCTGCCACAGAGCCAATAATTCAGATCAGATCTTTTTATTGCATCTAAGAAGATCAGATTCTGTTCATTTTAGACATGATCAGATTCCGGCAGGTTTGTGAAATAGTGTGAACAGAGTGTTTTTACTCAGAAAAAGAGGAGATGAGAGTTTGAATTGATGCGTTAGGAAGAAAGTGAAGAGGATGGAGAAGTTGTAGTTAGAAGTGGAGTTGAGATGTTTAGACGTTGGGTTCATTAACTTGTCAGATGTCGTTGGTTTGTGTTAAAGTTGATTAGTTACATTCATACAGTGCACTTTTACGCTATATATGTTCACCGTGTATCGAGTATAGATGGACTCAGTAATTCATTGATATCATATAGGCCATCGCTCACACAATATCTGCATTTATCCACTGAATATGGATCAGTGCAAATAGCTGTGCCTGCATATAGAACCTTTATTCTGCGCTTTAAACTATACAGCAAAAAATAATTAGCTTTTTCAGTGTATTCTTGAACAAGTAAGTGCCATCTTCATCTGAAACACGCGGCATGTCTCAATTTCATCCTTTGTGTTTTTTTTTTCCATTAAATTTGAACTCTTACGCCTCTTCTCCCCTCTGTCAACTCCTCCTCTTACTCAGACGTTGCCAAATAGAGAGGGATGTCCACAAGACACACAGTCTAAAAAAAAAAAAAAAAANAAAAAAAAAAAAAAAAGAGATTTAATTTATATTCAAGGAAAACTGAGGAGCCTTTGCTGGGCTTTATTTTAATATATATAAATGGTCTTATTGCAAATAACTTGTTTAAAAACTGCTGTTGTAAAACAGATTATTCCAGAGTTGTTTATAGATATGTTGTGTATGTTACTATTTTGTTGTGGGGTTTAAATGAATAAATGAACAAGTTAATCAAAAATGTAATAGTACAACTCCAGCTGCTCCCACAATGTTTTTTCTTTTTTTTTTTTTTTTTTTNTTTTTTTTTTTTTTTTTAGAACTGAGGGAACAGCTTTAGATTTTAGTACTGATGGATGGACGACACCCACACAGATGACAGATCACTGAGGAAGCAACACTTCCTGCAGAGCCAGCACAGCCATAGTGTTGCTGTGGGTTGTAATCCCATAATTATAGGCATTAGGTGAGGATCAGGTCTGCCTCTACTGGCGCTCTTTAAAAGGGAAACACTGCTTATAATAACAGTGACGAAGGCAAGTTAAAGTTACTTATTGAAGATATCTGTGAATTCTGCCCCGTGTCCCATCCAGCCCTACAGCGCTGGACAAAAGTAATGCAATCCCTGCATTTTTATGTAAACTTTTCCTTCTGAGTTAAAATACCACTCCAAACACAACAAAATTTGTGTTTTAAGTGTGTTCGAGTAAGTACAATTGGAAAAAAAAGCCAATAATTCTTAATAGTGTTATGTAGGAAGACACTTTTGACATATTGGTAAGATTTGAGGAAGAATACCAACGTTATTAGTAGAGATCAAACAGTAAATTTAAACATCTTTGAGGTAGGGTCAGAGGTCAAATGGTTTTCACGTGTTTTCAGTGACTTGTAGAAATATTGTAGTCACATTACCTACTCAGAAATCCAAATTTAAGTCTAAAGAATACTTAAATATTCTGAACGAATACTCGTAAAACACCAATAAATGAATTGCTGTGTTTGGAATGGTACTTTGGTAAAGTTTACCAAAAAATACAGGAGGGGTGCAGTATTTTTGGCCAGCACTGTGCACCTACACACTTGTGTATCAGTTTTTTTTTAATCAGACCTGTTGAGTTTTACATACCAGTACTTCAGTCAAAAGCACACCAGTAGTACTTAGGTCAAAAGCGAGGTTGAGTGACTTTGTAATGATCTATTGTTTTAGTGATGATGAAAAGGAGTGAAATCCAATTTAATGCCTTACTTGTACTTGCCCTTGATACAGCCTATCAAACTGGAGCTTCTTAAATAAAATGCTATCAAATGATAGTTTTGATACTATGTGATTTAAAAGCTGTACGTTTATTACAAAGCTGCATATATTATGCCAGAAGATATAATAAGAAAGGAATGAAAATAGAGTTGTAAATAGAGTTCAGCTGAGCACTGCGAAATGTTCATGTTGATGATTGTACTGCTTAAGTTGGGGTAGTGCTTTGGTTTAATATTTTTATGACTTTTTGTTTTATAATCTGTATATTGGTAATATTATCTGTCATGTTATGATGCAGTATTGCTTTCTGTTGATGTTGAAAGGGAAATAAAATATAATAGGCAGAAGGGAAAAAAAAACACTTTGCCATGTTTTTGTAACAGCTAAAAATCACTAGCCCAGCGCTTAGTAATATTTTGGGACACTACATGTTAATTCAAATTTAATAGCTAGATTTCATGAATTACACTTAAGATAAAGCTAAAACAATATATTTGACTTGTACCCACTTTTTTGCCTATTGTGTTGCTTGGACAGACAAGTTGGAAAAAATATGTTTACTGATTTGGGCCTTATGAAAAAACTGAAATAACACTTTTTCCTGTTTTGGAAATAGAGCAAAGACTTGAAACACAAATCTGAAACAAGGTCTGAAACAACCTAACTGCAGCTATGGAAGAGGATTAGGGCCACTTCAAACAAACAAAAAAAAAAAAAAAAAAAAAAAAAAAAAAAATTAAAGTCAGAATTCTGGCATTAAGGTCACATGACTTGGTAAAGCTGTATTTCAGGCTTTCTTTCAGTAACAAGTTCTTAAGCAATATCACACCAGAGGGAGTGCTGTTGTAGTGAATATCACACAGCTGTGATTCGGTCATAGGCACAAGGCCACAGGCCGAGCGCCGAAGATATTCACAAACAATTCTTATTTACCAGAATTCTGACTTTATTCTCAGCATTCTGACTTTCATCTCAGAATTCTGACTTTTTTCTTAGAATATTCTAACTTTTTCTCAGAATTCTGACTTTAATTTCAGAACTCTTTTTTTTTTCAAGTGGCCCTAATCCTCTTCCGTAGGCAGCATAAACTACCGGTAACAAACTTTTTTTTTTTAATGTTTTATAACTTTATTCAGAACTTCACAAAAAGTNACCGGTAACAAACTTTTTTTTTTTAATGTTTTATAACTTTATTCAGAACTTCACAAAAAGTATGATTATGAACAACAGTTAACTTTATAAAAACAACACAAAAATAAATAAAAGTAAAACTAAATTTTAAAGACAAGAGGAACAAGTGGTTGGACTTAATTTAGGAAAACTAGAAGTTTAAATGCTGTGACTGAGCGGACGGAGCTGTGTAAAGTTGGACCTGTCAGGGCGCCATTTTGCCCAATCCCCCGCTAATAAACATCTCTACCAACACAGCGAAACAGCAGGACCTGTTACTGCGCTAAATGTTCCCGAGGCCAAAAACTCTGCGTTCCTTCATAATAAAACCATAGCTTCGTGCGACACTTAATTCAGGGTTATTAGAAAGTGTGTGTATATTCAGTTTTATTTGGCTCCTGTACCACATTAACGTTAGCATTAGCATTCAACTAAAAATAGAGTGCGCATTGGATGCTATAGCTAGGTTTAAAACAAGGCCGAAACGGTAACGCTAATTGAGCAAACCTGCCTGACCTAACATTAACATTAAACAACTGCTTCACTATAATCATATAAAGTAAGCACCTGTTATGAAAATGAGAGGTTCATATGGAGACAGGGACCGGGACCGTGGCCGTGACAGAGGGTAAGTTAACCTTAAACATCTCCCGTCATTTACTGTTAGCATGCGAGCTAGAGCTAGCTTTCAAAGATAAGTTTTGAATATAAGGTACATTTGTGGCATTTGTAGTATTACACACAATAGCGTCGGCATTACCGAACAGGAGAAATGCCAGAAAACGTTAAAATGTTGTGTTTCGTGTTACAGCAGCCCTCGTTTTGGGTCCAGCAGAGGTGGTCCACCACCGGGTAAAAAGTTTGGGAACCCCGGGGACCGTTTACGAAAGAAGCGATGGGACCTGGATGAGCTTCCCAAGTTTGAAAAGAACTTTTATAATGAACACCTGGAAGTGCAGAGAATGAGCCAGGTATTTCTATAACATCATCTTCTAATGTAGTCTTCAGTAATATAAACCCTTTGACACCGGCGTTTACACATCCTTTCATAATACCAATACAAAAACTGTTGTGTAGTCTGTGTTGGTTCACCACATGGGGTTGTTGTTCTGTGTTTTCAGTATGAAATTGAGGAGTATCGCAGGAAGAAAGAAATTACTGTTAGAGGTTCAGGCTGCCCAAAGCCTATTACTAACTTTCATCAGGCACAGTTCCCCCGTAAGTACACATATATACATTTATATCTACTCAGACAAAACTTCTGGTGAAAATACCATGTGGAAAAGGAGGATCAGAGGATGCTGATTAGGCTTAGAATGGTGTCTAGGTTAAACATGAGCCACAAAAATGAGAGAGAATATTGTTAAAGAGATCATATCACCTCACTGCTCACTACCCTGCACTTGTTACCTGTGTCTTTTAGAATTGATTTTAAAGTCCTTTTACTTGTTTATAAAGCCTTAAATCACCTCGCGTCATTATATATCAAAGATTGTCTGCAGCGCTGACCAAAAGTATTGCACACACACACGCCATTTTTGTGTACTTTTCTTTCTGACTTAAAATACCACTCCAAACACATCAAAATGTTTTTTTTTTTTTAGTGTGTTAGAGTCAGTACAACTGAAAAAAAGCCAATAGTTCATAATGGTGTTAAGTAGGAAGACACTTTGACATATTGTTAAGATTTGAAGAATACTAATATTATTAGGAGAGATCAAACAGGAAGTTAAAACATCTTCCTTGAGGTCAGAGCAAATGGTTTTCACTGACTTGTAGAAATGTTGTAGTCATATTACCTACTCTGAAATCCAAATTTAAGTCTAAATAATAGTTGAATATTCTGAACAAATACTCAACTACTTGTAAAACACCAATAAATAAATCTTGTTGTGTTTGGAGTGGTACTTTGGTAAAGTTTACACAAAAATACGAGGGGTGGGGAGATACTTTTGGCTAGTGCTATATACTCTTCCACTGCTTTGCTCTTAGATATTCTTAGATATTCCACATAAGAACACTGATAGGCATTGTTTCTATGACCCCAAATTGTGGAACAGCTTGCCACCGGATGTGAAAATTGCAGCCTTGATTAGCATTTTTAAAAATATATTAAAGACTTATCTTTTTTTATCTGGCTTTTAACCTGGAGTAACTGGCTTTATACTTTTTACGTCCTTCATATTATGGTTCTCTCACTACTGCTAAGGTTTTTTCTTCTACTTTTATTTATGTCTCTGAGTGTGTGTGTGCAGTGTATGTATGTATGTGTACACGTGTGTGTGCATATATATTTTTATGTGTACTTATGTTTATATTTTTGTTTGTGCATATATTCTCTATATATACTTACGTACTCTTATTATCCTTTGCATTTATTATGCTTGTTCTGACTTTCGGACTCTTTGTGTCCTGTAAAGCACTTTGGGCTGCGTTTTTGTATGAAAGGTGCTATATAAATAAAGGTTATTATTATTATTATTAATAACAGGATGGTTTACTGAAGAGGATTTACAGTGGCTGTATAGGTAGTTTTTACTGGAAAAAAAAATTGCAATTTGTCCTTACATTCTATCAATTTACATTCATTATACATAGGTTAAACATAAACATATACAATGCTGTCCACAAATATTGGCAACCTTGGTGAATATAAGTAAAATGGGCTGTGGAAAAAAAAAGCCTTTAGTGTTTATCATCTTGATCTTTCATTCAAAGTATTAACAAAAATGTAACTTTTAATTAAAGTAAAGTAGTTGAAAGGAAAAATAAATTTTTACCATGAAACAAATATTTCTTTGTCCACTCAAACCATCATCCTCACTGTGTGTGGACTCAATATACACATGTCCTCTTCCAGGCCCATTGAGAAAAACATTTGTTTCATGATAAGAATTTAATATTTTGAATGAAAGATCAAGATGATAAGCATAAAGACATTTTTCACAGCCCCGTTTTGCTTTTATTTACCAAGATTGCCTACATTTGTAGAGGGCGCTGTATGCCTATGAATTCAATAGGTTGAAACCGGTGGCAGTAATAAAGCAGTGCGAGTAAAAAATGGAGAGCATGTAAACATGCCTGAACAAGGAAAGTCGTTTCATCTGATAAACGAGGCCCACATTTCAACAAATGCACATAGTTATCTCACTCATAACCTGCATAAAGATGTCAAAGAGCTAAAGAACAAATCTCAAAATTCACGTACACACTTATTCCATGAGCTTATTCCATGTTGCGGGCAGTTTTTCTCTTCCTGGTATTTTTGGTTATGCCCATGCACGCATAATTGATGGTTGAATAGGTAATTATAACTGATACGTCATCATCAGGTGGGTCTTAAATGTCGTGCTGAAATAACCTGCCCAACATTTTTCCTCCCTCCATGCAGAGTATGTAATGGATGTGCTAATGCAGCAGAACTTCAAGGAGCCCACAGCCATACAGGCACAAGGGTTCCCTCTGGCCCTCAGCGGGAGAGACATGGTGGGCATTGCTCAGACCGGCTCTGGGAAGACCTTATCGGTGAGAACGTCCATCCACCTCAACATCTGTCCTTATAGAGACAGATGCAGCTCTATACTGATTACAGAGTTACTCAGATCTCTCCTAGTGTTTGAAATGTATCAGCGAGAAAATGTCGAGTGTCAGCTTTGAATTAATTCAGAATTAGGTATCTGCTTACACTGCCGCTCAAAAGTTTAGAATCACTTATTTAAGTCGTTCTTGCTATTTTGTTTAATAATAGTCTTTTTTTTATTATATGAAACAAGCTCCAAAATGTATTTTACATGTTTTATTTAGTATTTCAAAGGTTTTAAATGATAAATAATACTATTTTAGTGATTTCTCATCAAATTCTCCACCGTGAGATTTAATCTTNTTTTAAATGATAAATAATACTATTTTAGTGATTTCTCATCAAATTCTCCACCGTGAGATTTAATCTTTGCTTTGTAAATATTAGACATTCAGTTTCTAGAGCATCAGGGAATAATCTAGAATTTCCTAATAATCTCTGGAACCACATACAGCTTCTCTACATGAATCTGGAATCATCTACAACTCATGTCATGATGCTGGACAATTTAAATAAAATCTCTTCATTTTTTACAGCTTCTTGCAAATTATTTTAAACCTGTAGGTGCAAAATACTAACAGACATAGTAGAATCATTTTATACATACATACATATGAAACAAAACTACTTTTACATGACTGGAAACATTGATTCTACATGAAAATCATTACTGATTACAGACTTTTGAGCGGTCGTGTATATTTGTATACGTAGTGACATCTGACACCTATGTTTGCGCTGTGTTAGTCAGCGGCCTTTGATACACTATTAAAACCCATTCAAACAAGTTAACATTAATGCCTGCTTATGCCATTTCACCTGAGATTTTACTGGGTTATGGTTGAAATATTTCAGCACTTCTCTCCCCAGCGGACACAAGCTCATGGTCCGCAACCATAGATGTTGTACCATGCGTCCAATATTTTGGCTCCTCTATATTCATGAAGGAGGTGGACAAAATATTTGGAACACCCTTAAATATAATGCAGTCCAGCAAAACAACAACATGGACTCCAGCCTCAAAAATGACCATAAAGCCAAATCAACGCCTCTCTGACACAGAGTCAACAACAACTAAAAATTATTAATTTCATAAAGTTTGTATATATTACAGGACTTTCTTATTGGATTGTATTAGAAGTGTTAGCAGAGTTTACTTAGTGAACTTTCGTGTGACTTGTTGTAGTCTTCTGAAAGAAATGCTAAAAAGTTGATATTAAAGGACCATACTGGTGGTTTTGCATGTTTGAGTCCAATACATAGAAGCCATATTGTTACTAACAACCATTTCCCAAAACATACACTGGAGTGGTAAATTTTAGAGTTGTTTTTTTTTTTTTTTTTTTTTTTNCTACCTTCCAGACTGCCATTGGTTTCAGTTCATTCCAGTACACTATTAAAATCAACTTGTAGAGACATGAAACGTGCATGAGATAAATAATTCCATCACAGCGAATAAGATGTCTATTACAGTTTTTGTTGAAGTAACTTTATTTAACCACTCACAATGGACAATTGCAATTTGTCAAACACACTTGTAGCTAAAAAATAAATAAATAAATAAAAATGGCTGCATACCAACGCCCTCTTTGGCTCTTTGGTATGGTCTTCCTACTACCCTAAATGGAACTGATTAATCATTAAAGGACCATACTGGCCATTTTTCATGTTTGAGCCTAATATATTCAATTTTCATACATGTAACNATTAAAGGACCATACTGGCCATTTTTCATGTTTGAGCCTAATATATTCAATTTTCATACATGTAACGTGACTGACAATCATTTCCCAAAGCATGGTATGGTCCTTTAATGTTCCTCTGCTTTTCACTGAGAGAAACGTCTAGTGAAAATGATATAAACAGTATTGCTACAGGAACATAATTGGCTGGTCAGTGAAAAACTATTCCCTTTTCTCATCTCCAGTATCTCCTGCCAGCCGTTGTGCACATCAACCATCAGCCCTACTTGGAGCGAGGCGATGGTCCTATTGTAAGTAAACTAAAACATTTTGCTGTTGGATCTCACTTTAGCAGTCAAAGCTGGAGCTGAAAACACATTTACAGTTTTTGTTACTCCAGACAGTTGACTATTATGTCACTCTTTGTCTTTATAGTTTATGGGCTCCCATTTGCTCCCGCCTCAGCATCACTAATCTTCCTGGGGACCACATTTTTAAAATACAAAACTTGATAAGCAAAAATAGAATTAAAACATTCAAAAGAAGCAATCTGACAGTAGCATAATGATAATACAAATAAGAATAACAATGAATATCTATAAAATCATCACTGGATGTAAAATCTCCTGTTACACCAATTGAGCATGAGTAGCTAAACAAACAATATAAACCACATCAGCTAAACATGACCTAGAAACAGCAATAAAGAATCAACCAATCATATTTGCATTTTAAGTGCCTTATTACTTCTTTTCTAAAAGTATAAATACTTGTGTGTTGTTTAAGATATTTCAGAAGTCCATTCCATGCCACACAGGACCTATAAATAACTGTGTTCTAAAAATTTACTTTAGACCGGGGAAGCAATAAATAGTTTTTATTAGTATGGGGAGTCTGGTAGGGATGTACTTGATTTGATCTAGTATTAACCAAAAGGGCAATCAGAATCTGTTTGTGCACTCTGCAGTGCTTGGTTCTGGCCCCCACCAGAGAACTGGCACAGCAGGTGCAGCAGGTGGCGTACGACTACGGAAAGTCATCCCGTATTAAGAGCACGTGTGTGTACGGGGGCGCTCCCAAAGGACCGCAAATCCGAGACCTGGAGAGAGGTGAGGCGGAAAATTTGGATAATGGTACCATATTAGCCATGAGACAGAAATACATTTTTTCAGATTGTGAGTTTTTATATTTTTATCCCATTTATGCCTGCGTTGTATTCTTCTGCACTAACATCTGTATTAACATCAGTTACGCTGATAACTCCATTTCTCTCTCTCAGGGGTTGAGATCTGCATTGCCACCCCGGGCCGTCTGATCGACTTTCTCGAGGCTGGAAAGACCAACTTGCGGCGCTGCACGTATTTGGTCCTGGACGAGGCTGACCGTATGCTTGACATGGGTTTTGAGCCACAGATTCGCAAAATCATGGACCAGATCAGGGTAAAGTGAAGTCATGAGATCAGCTGAATACAAAATTTGCAATTAGAAGGTTTTTGTTTTTTATAATTTTAGTGATTGAATTATACCAGCGAAGATTTCTTATTTGAACTTTAGCCTTTATTAAAAGTAACAGTATTTATTCTAAATTTAAAAAATGTGTGTTTAAGTTTTACTTTTTTTTTTTTTTTTTTTTNTTTTTTTTTTTTTTTTTTGGTTTCATTACTTATTTGTGTGTTGTGGTCTTTGTCCAGCCTGACAGGCAGACCCTGATGTGGAGCGCTACCTGGCCTAAAGAGGTTCGCCAGCTGGCAGAGGACTTCCTGAAGGATTCTGTTCAGATTAATGTTGGCGCCTTGGAACTGAGCGCCAACCACAACATCCTGCAGATAGTTGACGTCTGCATGGAGGGCGAGAAGGACCACAAGTAAGAGACGGAGCAACAACAGATTCTCACTTTGTTTGCTTCACACTATTACCGTTGGTTGTGTATTGACCAAAGATCTCTTGCCTTGCAATATTTCTGATTTTGTTTTTTTATTATTTACTCTTTTCCTAAGTCCAGCCTGTTTCCTTCCCTCTTAATTATTCATATATTGATCACAGCCTCAATTTTCTTAAACCGATAACTGAGATGAATATACTTGTATAACTGGTCATTTAATTATAATATACCTGATATTTAAACGAGCCAGGACACAAGCTGTTGAACCTTAAGTTTTTTTTTTTTTACATACGTANTTTTTTTTTTTTTTTTTTTTTTTGCAGATTGCTCCAGCTGATGGAGGAGATCATGGCTGAGAAGGAGAACAAGACCATCATCTTTGTGGAGACCAAGAAACGGTGCGACGACCTCACTCGCAGGATGAGACGAGACGGGTAACTCAAGACAGAAGCAATAAAAAAAAAATCTAAATCTCAGGCGTAGATTACAGGGTAAAACCACAAGCTAACAACTTGTTGGTTTTTCTTCTAGGTGGCCGGCAATGTGTATTCATGGTGATAAGAGCCAACCAGAGAGAGACTGGGTGCTGTCAGGTACAATCACGCAGCCAGTTGATTGATCTACAATTGCTAATATAATCCAGATTGTCTTTGGTTTTGCAGTTGAAATGTCATTCCTCTTTATTTCTTTGTTTTAAAGATGTTGTTCAGCTCGTAATCTTCTAGTTTTTGTCTTACGTTGCAGAGTTCCGTAGCGGGAAAGCTCCCATCCTGATCGCCACCGATGTGGCCTCGCGTGGTTTGGGTATGTCCTACAAGCTCACGAGCAAAGTATTTCCTCTGCAGTCACACACTCAGTACGCACAGTTTACTGGACTGTATAACGTGTAAAATAAGAACAATGGTTGGTCGGTTTGTAACTGCTCTTTACTGCATGCTCCCTATTTATAATTAAGTCAAAAGATTCATCGTTTTTTGTTTTACTTCAAGGAATATAGATAACATTTCTGATACAGTTCAAGAAGCATATTTGAAGTGGGATTTCCTGTGGAAATTTGAGCCATTGTGCTTTATTAAATGAGAAAGTCTGATGTTGAATGAATTGTGAAGATGTAAGGGGTGATGCTGGTGAAGCAAACCCCTTACACTATGGCAGTCAATTTTTAACCTAATTCTGTGTTCATTTGTTTTTTCTTTTCATTTTATTTTTGTTTTTGTTTCCAAGTCTCTCTTCCGGCAACTAGAAGCACACAGGCCCTCGGGAGCCTGCAGCCGGACCTAGGCATGACTAATCGAAACCTGACTCGGGGAGAGAGAGAGACGGCCTGATTAATCTTGCCCAGACGCACAGCCATCTTCACTGAAAACCTAGAACAGAAACAAAACTCTCCCCCCTTCCAGGACACTGGCTGCCTGGGCGACAGGGGGGCGGGCGAGCGCCGGGTGCCGCTCGTCTTCCAAATTTGGTCCTGGGGTCGGGGGCGGCCGTCAGGCGAGAGGGCGAAGAGGGGCTATGGAGGAGGGTGGACTTCCCTCAGCCATACCATCACCACAAGTGACGCACCACATCAGCTGATCAGATTAACTCGCCTTCTGTGTTTCCACTGTGATGGGATATGGAGTAAAAACCCTCCCGCATAGCTCTGGGAGGAACTACTTTCCCATCATTAAAATTACTGAAACTGCTGGTGAATTTGGGAAGACAAAATTTAGACTTAAATTGGACCCACAGACACACATTCATGGTAGAATATGAGAGCCGATAGTTAAGATTGGTGAAGCTGAGATTCAGCGGTGCGTTTACAAGAAGACAGAGACATCTTCCAGCAAGTGAGGGTGGAGAGCAGCCAAAGCCGGACATGGACGGCTGTGCTGGAGGCCCCCCTCTGATCTGCCCCCTGATGCCAGCCNGCCGGCCGGCCTCTCCCTCTGCGGACGTCATGTCTGGTCCTGGCTGGCAGGAGTCCTGGCCTGGAGGAGCCACCTCTCTGTAATCGGTCTCCCACCCTCCTGCTCTTCTCTGTCCTTTTCTTCTACCCCACTCTCTCTCTCTCTCTCTCTCTCTCTCTCTCTCTCTGTTTCTCTTTCTCTTTCTTTCTCATTTTCTTCTTGTTCGTAGCCTTTCTTGTCTCCCCTTTTTGACAGTTCTGTCTTGTATTGTTCATCCTTTACCCTCCTCTATCTCCTTGTCCTTCTCATTCAGTTATTTCTGACCCTTCTGTCTGTCTGTGTATTCCCCCCCCCCCCCNCCCCCCGTCCCATTTTTATCCGAACACTTTGGCCACTTTTCTTTGTGCACATCATGCTGGACTACCAGTCCACTTGGCGAGTAGCTCGTAATCAATCGATGATTTTTGCTGAATCCCGTCAGGGCTTTTTTTACCCGAGCACAAACTGTCAGGACTGAGATCCCCACGTCTGTTTCTTGTTACTGCGCTTAAATGGCTGGGCTCTGAGGTATCACGGGCATTTAGAACGAGAGAAGGAGAAAAATCTAGGCCACGTCTCCACATCGTGATTAGAAACTCACGCTAATATAAGAAAGAATAAGTGTGAAAGAATCTGCACTTATAGTCCTCAACTAGCACAGTCCAAACTGGATCTCTGAGCAGTGTTGGGAGTGTCGTGGAGGAGTGGCGAGTTGGGAGAACGGACAGGTTTTTGTCCTGTGCACTCTCCTCCTACCCCTGCAGACCTCCCAGGACTGGTGGGGGGGTGGGGGTGGGGAGGGGGGCAGGGTAACCTTGTAAGTCATCAGTAAATCTCTCATACAGGGTAAGTACCTCAACTCCCACTTCTGCATTTTTCTCCTCCACCCACCTCTGTTTTGTGCTTCAAAAACAATTTTTTTTCCCCTCCTAATCAGTTCTGAGCCCTTTGTCAACTGTAATTAGAAACAGACCTCTACTTTGATATCTTTTTTTTCCCCCAAAAAATGAACTTTCTCGGTTGATTTTTATGCTTCAGTCCTTAATTCAGCAATCACGTTAGACTGCCGAGTCTATTTTTTTTTTAACCCAACAATCTGATTCATATCTTTTGAGTGTTTTACACCTTAAAATCTTTTTCTCCCTTCAATTTCAGTCTTGTCCAAATTCTTCAGCAAAAAATTACCATTTTTAATCACATGATTTAATTGATCTGAATCTCAAATGGCACATGCGCAAGTACTTAGATGATTGAGGATTGTTTGGTAATTGGTATGGTAAGTAAAGTTTTAAATGTGCATCAGATAGTTTGATGATCGTTGGACAGGTACGTGAGGCTTTCAGAGGGTGACGGGCGTCTTACAAGTGCTGAATGTTCTAAAAGCACAAACTCATATTTAAAACATGGAGCAGAATTCTCAGCCAGCGTTGGTTTTGTTCTGACTTTAACTTTTGTCTTTTCCCTCCCTGTAACTGGACATGTCAACCCTTTGCTGCTTCAAATGTTCAGACGTGGAGGATGTCAAGTTCGTCATCAACTACGACTACCCCAACTCGTCTGAGGATTACATCCATCGTATCGGCCGCACGGCCCGCAGCACCAACAAAGGCACCGCCTACACCTTCTTCACGCCAGGGAATCTGCGGCAGGCCCGCGAGCTGATCCGGTTGCTGGAGGAGGCCCGGCAGGCCATCAACCCCAAACTGCTGCAGCTAGTCGATAACGGACGAGGAGGAGGAGGAGGTGGTAAGGAACGCCTCCTGCTGGTTTGATAACTTGTTGTTAAAGGACCATACCACCATTTTACATGTTTGAGCCTGATATATTCAATTTTCATACACGTAACGTTACTGACAGTCATTTCCCAAAACATACTACTGGAACGGTGAGTTAAAAATGTTTTTCCTACCTTCCAGACTGCCATTGGTTTCAGTTTATTCTGGTACGCTTATTAAAATCAACTTGTTGATACTTGAAACATTCTTGGGATAGGTAATCCATCATTGTGAACAAGATGTATATTCAGGTTTTTTTCAAAGTTTCATAATTTTAGCATTTAAGCGCAATAAAATAATAATATAGTTCCAAAAGAAGACCTGCATTTATCGAAAAATTTAAACGGACGTGACTTTATAAAGCTACATATTAGCAGGAGAAACATGGATTTTTAAGGTGGGTGTATTGCTTGAATATTTAATTTTGAAAGATTAAGAGATTTTACAAAATATCAGTAAAGCTGAAATACGATTTTATCCTTTGGGAAATGATTGTTAGTAACGTTACTTGTATGAAAATTTAATATATTAGGCTCAAACATGAAAATTGGTGGTATGGTCCTTTAATTTGCCAAAGATTGAAATATTAATATGGTTTTAATGTCGTGGACATAATTTATTAACAACCTTATGACAAATGACGCGGCCAAGCATTTTAGATATGTTGTGTTTGAAGACGATGACTTGACGCCATATTGCTCTGTCAGAGCAGAAATATCATGGCTGTATGTATGAACGCCTTCCTTCACCACGCCATAAATAACATGACCTCTTTGAACCAGGCCTTGTTATGCCACACAGGTATCAGGGACGTTACTTGCTAGGTTTGAATAAGGACACGTCTCAGTAACTTGTGGAGACATTTGCACACACCGGAAATCTGACTGAGATAGTTGTGAGGCGTTTGAGTCGGTATACTAGAGAATAGACGTTTTCACTATATAACGCACGTATGAGAGAAATGAGGCTATAGAGTTACGTACACCGTCATTTAGCGTCATAGTCCAAATCAAACTTTTAATCAGTACCAGTGGATTACTAAATGACACTTTGCATCATGTATTTGACATCTTGTGTATGAATTCACTGCTGTTTCTGAGTGTGTTTGCGGTCCTGCGTGTTAAAGGACATGTACACCTTTTTTTTTTTTTTTAAATCACAACTGCTCTGAATTTGAATGACATGGTATTCCTTTTCTGTTTGTCCTCCCTCTACCTTTCGCGGTTTCATTTCCAGGCGGCCGCTCCCGTTTCCGCAGCACCAATTCCAACAATCCCAACCTAATGTACCAGGACGAGTGTGAGCGGCGGATGCGTTCTGGCGGTGGCAGCAAGGACAGCCGCGGACACAGCAGCAGCAGCAGCTACAGTAGAGACAGCAGAGACCGGCGCGGTGGAGGAAGCAGCCGGGACGGCGAACGTTCCTCTTACAGGGAGCGCAATGGCAGCAGCAGCAGCGGCAGGGACGGAGGACGTGGCTCCAGTTCAAACTCCCACAGCCAGTACAGCAGCTCCAGGAGCTCAGGGTCAGGGGTCAGCGGAGTGGGACAGGCCCCGCCCCCACCTACGTCAGGCCCCCAGCCTCTAATGGCCCAGCAGTTTAACCCTCCACAGCCCATGATGGGCCTGATGGGGCACTCGCCCTTCCAGTTTACTCCTCCACCTGCTCCTCCATCCTCAGGCAGGAAGTAATATGATTCACACACACACAAACATAACACACACTGTTGTAGTCTCAGTGTTTTGACTTTAAAAGGGTTTAGATTTGAATCTTTGACCATTTTCCACAGAAATGTCAACATTCCACTTATGAGCTGCTGGTTTCCACCACAGCTGCTCTGAAATTCTCAATCAAACAGTGAATCTTTTTTGTTTTTCTTTAGAAAAAAAAAAAAAAAAAAAANAAAAAAAAAAAAAAAAAAAACTAATTTATTTAGAAATTAGTTTATCACATTTAGGAAGCTTTTAAATCTTTGTGTTTGTGATCTCAGTTTGTCATGATTGTCTTGAAATTTGAGAAGTCCTTTTTTTTGTACAAACACATTTTTGTATCATATCCTCTTTGTGAGATACCGCAGATGTTTTATGAATAATTTGATTTTGCCTTTTGATGTATGAAAGGTAGGTGCTCAAATTACTACTTCATCTTTTTTAATAAGCTATTCTGTTTTTATCTTTGTGTTGAAAACTCCATGACATTTTGAGATTAAAGTCTAGAGATCCTGATGCATCTTGACTAGGTTAGGAAGGAAAAAAAGAAAGTATATTCCATATTGAGATTTTTCCTTTTCCTCTCTAGAACGTGTATTTTCGTTAGACATTTTCTCTGTATTCATTTTAGGAACAACTTTCATATTGTTACGTAGATATTAATGTAGGTTTGATATATTATAGAATCGGATCACGCCTGGAGGAGCCACACGACACCCAGTTACCACGCATGTAACCAAGCTTTGAATCGTATTTACTCAAAAATCTGCAGAGTCCAGTGAAAGCTCAAGCCCAGCGAGTCGCGTCTTTGTTCAGCTTTATGATTGATGAGCTCTATTTGTGTTTTTTTTTTCAGGTTTCAATAAAAAGCTCCTCTGCGCATCGGCGTCTCTCTGATTTCTCCATATGATCGTGGAACCGAAACATGCCATCGTCACACAAGGCGGGTAGAAAAACAAAACGGATGCACCTTCAGATCACCAAGAAAAAAACTTTATTACCCATTCTGTATATTTTTTTTTATCCAATTTATCCTCTTGCATGTTGCACAAGTCAAATGTACATAACAGAACTGCCATCATATGTATTTACAAAGCAGTCGGGTTGAGATTAGTGCAGTGGAATGGGGGGGGGAAGCCGAACACGTTGGAGACGGACGCTGTGCTCAGGATCTGACTGCAGCTTGGTTTGCATATACTCACGTTTTTGATTTTCAATTTAACCAAAGAAATCAAATCAAAGTGCTACCTAAATAAAATAACTTCATTTACGTTCCTGAAAAACAGCCTATTAAATGATTAAATGTTTAATTTCAGACTCTGAGGCTCGTCTGGAATTCAGACAAACCGCAGAACTGTTTTCAGACCTAATGTGACTGACGTGTAACAGAAATGTACAACAGATAAACGTTAAAACAGCAAAATAGGCACATATGGCGGATAAAACACACTTGATATTACAGTAGGTTTTGTTCTTTCCAGATCAGAATCGTTCTCTATAAATTAAATGATTAACTCAGAAAAGCTCAAACACAAAGTCGACTCAGTACAGCCGTTTTATAAGTTAAGATGAGCTTTTCATTTGAATCCCTTTATGTCGTTTCTCTTTTGGTGTGCTTGATTTTTGCGCCGTGGCGTCCCTCCTGGGCAGAACGTGAAGGTTAACGCAGCCGGTACTGAACTAAATGTCTGTGCAGTAGCTAAATAAACCAAATGAGCAATTACGCATAATCTTTACAGCTTTTTGAGTTAAAAATGAAGATGACAAAGTTCCAACTGCGCTAGGGAAGCTTGTTTTAAAGCAGCCACGTACAGCAGAGAAGCCCTACACACGAGAGAGAGAGAGAGAGAGAGAGAGCAAAGCATACCAGCGATACACTGAGCGTAAAAGAAAAGGATGCCATCGAAGAAAGCAGAGTGTAGTCAAAATGTAAAGATGCTGAGTGTGGCGTTGGAGCGTGAAGCGGAGAAAGAGAGAACGCACAGAGTCTGTCGGCTTGTGGTTTTGTTTAAACGCTATAGGTTCCCCCACATCTCCGGAAGAGGGAACGCTTCTAGATCGCCACTCTCGCTGTGCTCCTGCTCGCCCATTGTAAAGGCTAATCTGTACTGCAGCTGCACTTTCTCCTGAGAGAGAGAGAGAGAGAGGACACAACAGGTAAATATAAAGTGTGTCTAAGAATGTCTGCAGAGTTAAAATATCTGCTGTCACAGTCAGTCATTTTTTAAAGGATTATTTTGTTTGTGTCAGCTGACTGACAGGAAGAAGTTGTGTACGTCAGAGCGCTGCAGGTCTGATAACACACGACAGGTCTGGTAACACGCTACAGGTCAGAGAACACTTGTTTGTCATGGCTGGTTAATTTAGTGGTTAAATGGTAGAACAAATGAAAATTCTTGCAGACACCAGCAGGATTCACGTAAAGAAAAGAGCTAAATGAAACATTAGATAATACAGATATTGATTAGATATAGATATAAGATATTGAAGCGTGTTGGTACCTTGTTGGGGTTTGCCAGCAGCAGCACCTGTGTGACGGCGGCCGGCGGGAGGACAGGGTTANCCTTGTTGGGGTTTGCCAGCAGCAGCACCTGTGTGACGGCGGCCGGCGGGAGGACAGGGTTAAAAGCTGGAAGCTCCGTTCCCGATGGAGGCTGCAGCTTCACCGCCATCGACTGCAGGTCATAAAAAAAACAAACAAAACAAAAAACAAAAAAAAAAAAAAANAAAAAAAAAAAAAACACACCCATAGGACTGTCGTGAGATTAAAGGACCATACTGGTTTTGCATGTTTGTGCCCAACAAACACAACCTGCATACGTGTTACATTACCGACAACTGGTTCCCAAAATACACTGCTGGAAAGGTAAGTATTAGAATTGTTTTTCCTACCTTCCAGACTGCCATTGGTTTCAGTTCATTTCTCTAGGCTAATAAAATCAACTTGTAGAGACTTAAAATCTGCTTAACATAAGTAATCTGTCATAATGTACAAGATGTCTATTACATTTTTTGTTGGAGTTACTTTATTTAACTGGTCCAACACGGTGCTGCATGGAAGACGATGTATGCCTTCGCCAGAGAATATAGTCCCAGGAGAAGATAAAAATGGTCGTCCCTGCTACATTCAAACACGAGTGTTAGCAGGCAAAATATTGAATTTTAAGGTGTGTTTCACCTGAACATTTGATTCTTGAGAGATTAGGAGATTTGGGAAAAATAACAGCAGTAAAATACTATTTTGTCTGTTGCAAGATTCAGTTGTGTATATACTCTATGGTGTGTGCCAGTCTGGCGCACACTAGAACTACATATACAGACAGGTGAAAAGAAAAAAAAAACAAAAACTTTTTGTGTTGGAAAATGGTTGTCAGTAGTGTGTGGATAGTATTTACTGGGCTTAAACATGCAAAATCACTGGTATGGTCCTTTAAATCCCTGTACAGTTGTCAGAGCTCCAGCATGGATTTGTGCTGAGAAGCATTGATGGATTGGTGAAATATACCAACACCTGCAGCTCAAATCCAGACTTTCTGCTGTCCTGTTTCCATTTTGAAGGATAATAATATATATATATATAAAATCTTGTAAAATAGATCAGAGTTTTATCTTCTTACTCAAGTTCAAGAACCCTTATGTTACCGTGTGCCAGTGTTCACAGTATTACACACATGTTCCACTACATTTTGCATCACGTCACTGCAGTGACAAGACAAGAACGACGACTTTTTAACATTTACTGGATTATGATTAATTTGTGCATTAATATTATATTTCCGACAATTTAAGATGATGTAAAGTGACTTTTTGTTCCCCATCCTGAGTCTTTTTTCCACAACTTTGACCATTCCTACCAGTTATGGTGACATTTTACTAACGTCTTTTCTGAAATCTGAGGACAAAGAGCTTCACAAAGCACAAAAAAACAAACCAAAGCATCAGACTGGATCTAAACCAGTTTGCAATTCTGTTTCCTCACAGCTCAGCCGTTAGCTTAAGGCTGTTTCACACTGATATCATGTGGAATCATGATGTGTTCATGTTATTCTGTGTGTGTGTGTGTCCTAAAAAGACCTTATGTACACACGGTTTCATCAAAGTTACTGTAATACTGAAAGCTCTTCATAATGCAGCAAACAAACACAATCCAGGTTTGTAGCATTTTTCTTGGTGTCATCCTCTTCAGTTACAGATATTATCATTGTCACTTCTTTTTCTTTCGGCTTTCCCTTCAGGGGTCACCACAGCGAATCATCTGCCTCCATCTAACCCTATCCTCTGCCTCCTCTTCTCTCACACCAACTAACTTCATGTCCTCTTTCACTACATCCATAAATCTCCTCTTTGGTCTTCCTCTAGGCCTCCTGCCTGGCAGTTCCAACCTCAGCATCCTTCTACCGATATGTTCACTATCCCTCCTCTGTACATGTCCAAACCATCTCAGTCTGGCCTCTCTGACTTTATCTCCAAAACATCTAACATGCGCTGTCCCTCTGATGTACTCGTTCCTGATCCTATCCATCCTCGTCACTCCCAAAGAGAACCTCAGCATTTTAGTCTCTGCTACCTCTAGCTCTGCCTCCTGTCTTTTCCTCAGTGCCACTGTCTCTAAGCCATACAACATCGCTGGTCTCACCACCGTTTTGTACACTGATTTTTTTTTTTCTGCACTATGTCCCATATCAGAGTTACACGTGTTATGATACTATTGTTATGGAGAAAATAATGGTATATAATACTATCATATGATTCCAGACCTACTTACTGTAGTTTTACAATGTCACAGATAGAGCCCTGCACGGGCCTCGGGGGGCCCCGAGGCCCGTGCAGGGCTCTATCTGTCCAGGCTGGGCTTTTTTTTCTCCCCCTTCTCTCTCCATCACAATCGCAACACGCCTCCTGATGCTGTGCTCACATGTTGGTGCTCAGAAACTGCAGTCATCGCTGGTTTCTGAACGCTTCAACAGCCGCTATTTTTATTTTGAAAAGAGTTGAACATCGCTACGTTGATCAAACTGGAGGTTGAAATGTGTGGTTCAGTGTTTCTGAATAGCCTATAAACAAATCAAGATTATGTAATTAAAAAAAAAAANAAAAAAAAAAAAAAAAAAAAAGACTGCGGTGTCAGGCTGGGGGCGAGAATTTCATTAAGTCTAGGGCTTTGGGTCGGGTTTGGACAGACCTGTGCAGGGTTGGCCGGGTACGGGTGCAGGGCTCTAGTTACAGATGCTAATTTTCAGGTGTGTTTGCTTTCAAATTAATTTTCAAACTAAATGGTTCAGATAACTAGAAATTTGTTTAAAATCTGACCACGTGTTTCTTCTTCTGTTGCTGCGAGGCTTGATGTTGCCGCTTCTCCAGGTCTCAGTAATGAAATTATGATGAAGACTAAAAAAAAATAAGCGCTGACGGTTATCACTCTGCCTATGTGTGCAGACATGATTAATCAATATGAAATGATTGATGTGATGAGGGAAAGGGGCCGTCAGTTTTCTTTCAGCTGACCTTTGGAGCAGAGGTGTGGAAGCTTATGTTGGTCACGGGGACGGGGGCGGAGGACAGCATGGAGATGATCACCACCAGCACATCGGGGCGAGACGGAGGCGAGTCACGAGCGAAGTGGAAGAGAACCCGCAGACTGTGACCGTCAAACACAGTCACCGGTAACAGACTACCTGAAGAACAAACGACAGGAGGAGAGAAAAAAAACCCCATAAAAACGTGAAGAAAGGAAACATGATATTCTGTGCAGCAGGGTGAAGTCATCAGGAGATCCGTTTACTTACTGGGCTTAATGGATTCTAGAGGTACAAAAACCTCCGTCAGGGTGACTTCTGCTGGGGGGGTCTCTGCCTGGGTGGGGGGCGTTTCCAGCAGCGTAGCTCTGAGGCTGGGCGGAGAGCCCAGGGGAGGGGCGGCGTGTTCAGAGGAGAAGGCTGGGATGGGGCTCGGTGTTATGCTGGATCCAGACTTACTCTGGAGATCTCGCAGAGTTAGTTTGGACTGCTGCTTGTCCCTAAAAACAAAATCAACATGCAACAAATACCAAATCAACACACTCAAAATCAACAAACACCAAATGCAAAATCAACATGTAACAAACACAAAATCACCACACAAACACCAAATCAAAATGCAACAAACACAGGTTTTGCAGCATTTGAGGGGAAAGTTGTGACTTCTGCCTGAGTAATGTATTGGAGAACAAAGTGAAACCAGACTGTTTGAAGAGCAAATATGAATTTGCAGAAAAACCGGATCAACCACATTTAACTGAACTCTGTGTCAATGAATATGAATTTTCCTATCCAGCAGCCAACTGGCAAACATGAGATTCAATATTCAATTTCAAGCAGTTCCACAAATTCATGTATGAAAGCTCAACAGTATGACCACAACATTCTGACACCTACAGGATTTTTTTTTTTAAGATGGCTGCTTCAGCAGGAAGCTGATGCTCCTGGCATCATTCGACGCTTTCGCACTTAAATGCAGAACTAAATTAGGAAATACTTTAACCCGGAACTATCTGGAGTAGCAACTTTCCACTATGCTTCAAGTACCACAGACAGAAATTCTGAGCTGAATTGGAAACATCTGAGGTGCTTCGATTATTTTCATCTTTGATTTTTTTTTTGTTGTTTTCCCTCCATCCATCTATTTTTTCTTCTGCTTAGCAGGGATAGGGCCACGGTGGCAGACTGAGCAAGGTAGCTGTTTGCTACCTTGCTCAGTCTGCCTGGGAATGCCCCGGGGATTCCAGGGCATTCCCAGGCCAGATGGGATATGCAATCCCTCCAGAATGTTCTGGGTCTCCTCTCAATCAGACATGCCCAGAAAACTTCCAAAGAGAGAGAGAGAGAGAGAGAAGGGGGGAGAGAGAGAGAGAGTTCCTATCCTGGAGGAGGAGGAGCTAAAATGCTTCAGGAAGTAAAGCTCCAGTACCAAACTGAGTCCTGCTTAGTGTGAAATGAAGGAAAGTTGCTTAAGTGTTGACATTATTTTTGTAAGGTGGGACTAAAGTTTAAACTTTTCTGAGGCACACATACAACATAGGCTCACTTTTTTTTTTTTTTTTTNTTTTTTTTTTTTTTTTGCAATCTGACTAAACTGCAGCAAGGGTTCCAGGAACAGATTTTATAAAAACAGCCTGAGTGAAAATGAGAGAACAATTGAGTCCTATTAGTTTCTATGAACAGTTTGTAAAATGGAATTCTTTTCTCAAACTTCTCTGGTAGCAGCAGCTGCCTTCACTGCTGTTTAATCCACGGTGTCACATGGTTTCAACACTGTCATCTCTCTGGAATTACAGATTGCTTTTCGTTCTTTACCATTTGACCTGCAGTCCCTCTGGAGGCAGGGACTGCTGCAGCAGCGTCTTTCCCAGCAGATCCAGCTCGTCCAGCGCCGAGTTCCCGGGAGCGGATCCGCACGAAAGTGGCTGAGAGTTGGGGGGTGGCTCTGGGTTTAGGAGGAGACTCGGGGCCGCTGGGACATCTGTGTCTATGCTGTCAGAGGACTGCAGTACGTTATATGCAAAGAAGAAAAAAAAAAGTGTGAAAATAGTTTCGCAGTCTGAAGCATTTTTTGTAAATACAACAACACTAATGCAGACAAGCTGTTGCGTGCGCTTCGCAAATGATTTTTATTAATGGTGTAAATAATCTGTGGTTCACCGCAGTAATAATAGTGTATGAATTCTCCCTCCTTTCACCTGGAAGGAGTCCCATGCTGTGGAGTCCTCGGGCTGTGAGGGAGGGTTGGAGGTGTGGGTCCCTTCACTCAAACCTGAGGAAGCAAACACACAAAGACTGCTGGTAATATTTCAGTATTAAATAATAACATGCTTTCAGACCAACATGGACCAAGATTTAGTTTCATGATAACATTGCATTTTGCTCAGAGACCATAAAACAGGAAATGCCTCTAAAAAAAAGTCTTAAAATCGTGACAAGTTTCCAAAGTTCAGGTGACGTCTTCAAATTGTTTCATATATTAATCCTCATTTGAGATGAGAAAACACATCATATCAATATGATCTAGGAAAATTATACATAAATCTGATAGAATATCAAAATAAGAGTCCTGCACAGATCCATCTGAACCAGCATCCAACCCAAACATGCAAATCTCCATACGATATCAATGCTGCACCCAAAGCTTTATCCGCAATTATCTTTCAATCGATTCTAGATCTGACCCGTTAACACAAAACACTCGACCCGACAGTACCCGCCTTAAAATGAGTTATGTTTAGGTTAAAGGGCTTTTATTTTGAACTTCAGGTGGGCCAACAAAGAAAGCAGTCTAAACAAAGGCCACAAATATTAGTTTTTTCTCATTTATATTTCACCTTTAACCCACCTGCATCTAATTAATTTTTACTCATAATTGTAAATTAATTTTTTTTTAACCTGTTGCACAATTATTACCCATGAGGAGCCAGCCTGGTGCTTGACTGCATTATATCATCCTGGCAATCACGGAGCCTGCCCTACATTTTAAGATTTATCCAAAATATATACCTTTTATAAATATTCCTCAGAATAAATAACTTCACAAGAGGAAGAACTTGGCATCTGTCCTGCTCTTACCGAGTGACATGAGCTCATCGTCAAGGAGGCTGATCCCCGTCTCCTGGGAGGGGGCGTTCAGGCTGTCTGTGGGAGTGGGGAACTCTGGAAAGGAGGGGGGTGAGTGGGGGGACGTGTCCAGTCCTGACAGATCCAGCAGTGCCGTTCCTCCTCCTGTCAGAAATGCCGTCAAACACACATCAATCTGTGAAGATTCCCATCTTATTCTAACATTAAAGCCCAGATTACTTCATTGTCCATGTGAAATCGGTGGGAGGCTGTGTTTAGTCCCAGTTCTAAAATGACTTTGATTTTTTTCATGTTTCACCCACCGGTGTGTTTCTGTGATGTGTTGTTGCCGTTGACAATCTCTCCTTTGACCTGCTGTTTGTACAGGTTGATGACGTGGGTCAGGCTGTCGTTGGCCTGCAGGATCTCCGCTGTTAAACAACATGGGAAAATGTTTTTTTTTTTTTTTTTTTTTTTTTAGGGGTCCAAGCACGAACTTCTGGGAACCCTATTGTTATTGCTTGGATCATACTTCATTTTCCACTAAAAGTATCTGGGTGGCAGAAACCGTAAAAGCTACAGCTACGAAACTTAACAGACTGGGTCAACATCTCATCGACTACTCAGGAAAAAATAATTAAATTGACTGGCCTGAAAGTGGCGCTGTAATAAGCACGTTTACGTTTTGGCCTATAACTACTGAACTGTAAGTCACAGGATCAAAATCCTTTTTTCCCTTCATTCCTTGTGTCTATATGCATCCAATGGTTTAGTCAAACCTCTTCCCCCTTGACTAGATTTTCCACCATTTTGAATTTTGTCCAAAACTGTTTTATTCAATTCTCTGCCTATAGTTTTGGCTCAATCATCACCAAAATTTGCATGTGGCATGTCTGGACCAAGCTGGAAAAAAGTACTGTTTCA
>VXCM01005341.1:0-28248 GCA_014773175.1 Lucifuga dentata
AAGAATGAAGCTATAGCGGAGAAACGCTGCTCTTAAAGCAGTGGGCCGCTGTGACGTCGGTGACGTGTTTTCAGGCGCCGCTTCCTGATTGGTGGAGAAGCAGCCCATTGACTTCCTGACTGAGAAGAATGCTTCTGTACTTCACACCCGGTCCTCCTTATGTTTTTTTCCTTTTTTTATGCTGATTCCTGATGGCACACTATTACATCCATTTTGCATGTTTGAGCTTAAGATATTCAGTTTTCATACATGTAACATTACTGACAATCATTTCTAAAAGCATACTACTGGAACTGTGAGTTTAAAAAAAAAAAAATCCTATCTTCCAGACAGTTTGAATATTTGATTTTGAAAGATAAAAGATTTTGCAAAATATCAGGAAAGCTGAAATACAGTTTTATCCTTTTGGAAATGATTCTCAGTAACCTTATGTGTGTGAAAATTGAATAAATGGGTAGTTAAAAACGGAGGCTCTGCGGAGGAGGAGAGTGTCATGCCCAGACACTGAACCGCTGATGGAAACATCCAGAAATGCATCACACACGCTGTAGCACCACTGAGGGGAAAGTTTTCTGCTTTGTGTGTGTGTGTGTGTGTGTGTGTGTGTGTGTGTGTGTGTGTGTGTGTGTGTGTGTGTGTGGTTCTGTCTCTGCTGTGTCAGTCGAGCACAATTAAATATAAGCTCAATTCACAGTTTATCCCTGGGTATTATTAATCTCTTGTACTTGTTTTATAATATTATATTTATGCTGTAGAAAAGTTTCTATTTCATTGACTGACCTGATAGGCAGTGAAGAAACATTAAATCAGGTACTGAATCAAAAATAACTTTTCAGGTTTACTATATCAAGACAAGTCTGTCTAGCTGAGTTCCTATGAAAGATAAGGTAAAGGTCGACTTTTGCATGTATGATTGTGTTTTGTTGTATAAGTCTTGTCAGATGGAGCATCAACCTGTTCTGATATTTCAGGAATAAGCTCTGCCCACCATGAGGCAAAAGGCAAGGCTCATCCATTTCACGTTAAATAAGGGCTCTTTATGCAGACTATGAATTCAATATTATAAATTCTATTATCTTATTGTATTAAAATTGATTATCACTCTCTTTCTATTATTACTTTGTCATGGTTGGTTTGACTATATAAGCCAGGAAATTGCTACCCTCAGAAAAAACGTATTTTGCTGTTGATATCCATCCATCCATTTTCTAAACCCGTTTGTCCTGTTGAGGGTCACGGGGGGCTGGAGCCTATCCCAGCGGTCATAGGGCGAGAGGCGGGGTACACCCTGGACAGATCACCAGTCTATCACAGGGCTGACACAGAGACAGATAAACACATTCACGCTCTCATTCACACCTACGGCAATTTAGAGTTCTCAATTCACGTGACCTGCATGTCTTTGGAGGTGGGAGGAAGCCGGAGCACCCGGAGGGAACCCACGCGGACACAGGGAGAACATGCAAACTCCACACAGGAAGGCCCTGCCCCAGCCGTCAGATGTTTTAAATAAGTGTCACTTTAGGCTAAACTTCAGTCTGTCGCAGTTTGTCTCCACTCAACTTCTCGCGAGAATGAACGTGAACTTTGATAACAACAGGAGCCCGTGAGCAAATCCACCAATCACAGGNTTCTCGCGAGAATGAACGTGAACTTTGATAACAACAGGAGCCCGTGAGCAAATCCACCAATCACAGGCCGGGAACCACACAGCACTATTAGCATGAAGTCTGGATAAGAACAGTGGCCCTAGCTCATACGGGTTAAAGTTTTCTGCTATCCATAGAAAAACCAACATGCCTGATCCAGCGAAGTCAGCGCCCAAAAAAGGCTCCAAGAAAGCTGTGAGCAAGAGCACCGCCAAGGCAGGCAAGAAGAGAAGAAAGTCCAGGAAANAGGCTCCAAGAAAGCTGTGAGCAAGAGCACCGCCAAGGCAGGCAAGAAGAGAAGAAAGTCCAGGAAAGAGAGCTACGCCATCTACGTGTACAAGGTTTTGAAGCAGGTTCATCCCGACACCGGCATCTCCTCTAAGGCTATGGGAATCATGAATTCGTTCGTGAACGACATCTTTGAACGCATCGCCGGGGAGGCTTCTCGTCTGGCTCATTATAACAAGCGCTCCACCATTTCTTCTAGAGAGATCCAGACCGCCGTGCGCCTGCTGCTGCCCGGAGAACTGGCCAAACACGCCGTGTCGGAGGGTACAAAGGCTGTGACCAAATACACCAGTTCTAAGTAGACGACGGCTGTCTTCAATCCAAACCAACGGCTCTTTTAAGAGCCACGCACTCACTNGAACGACATCTTTGAACGCATCGCCGGGGAGGCTTCTCGTCTGGCTCATTATAACAAGCGCTCCACCATTTCTTCTAGAGAGATCCAGACCGCCGTGCGCCTGCTGCTGCCCGGAGAACTGGCCAAACACGCCGTGTCGGAGGGTACAAAGGCTGTGACCAAATACACCAGTTCTAAGTAGACGACGGCTGTCTTCAATCCAAACCAACGGCTCTTTTAAGAGCCACGCACTCACTCTGAAAGAGCAGCTACGAGTGTATATATGTAATTTGAAACGAATGTAAATGTTAATATAAATTTACTATATATTCAATTTTCCCGACACATCAAAAACATTGTGAATCGATCAGTTCTACAGTTGAAAAATTTTGAAATCAACAAACTTTCCTTTGTAAATCTGGATGGGTTAATACGGCCCATTAGAGAAACAAAACATGGCTCGCTCTTAATTTCAGCAGAAATTTTCAAGTGTCTCATTTGAGTTTTATGGCTGTTTATAACAATCAGCATCATTTCCCCAATATACAATTTGAGGGATTTACAGAAATACTTTTAAATCTCTTACAAGTGAAACCTCTTTTTTTTACATTGTTATGATCAAAATGAAAACAAAAACAACTTAATTTTCTTGCACAAAACATCTGGAAAAAAGCAAACCAGACATGTCCACCGATTCCAGCTTGTATTCACTTGGTGGCGCTAAGAGTCGATAATGAATAACCCTGAAACACCGCAGACTTTTCGCCTGTCTTCAACTACGTCCTCAAACACCGAATAAATAATATGTGATTGGCAGGCGTTATTAGTTGAAACCTGTTCGAACATTATCCGAAGATGAGTGGAAGAGGTAAAGGAGGCAAAGGACTCGGCAAAGGAGGCGCCAAACGTCACCGGAAGGTTCTCCGTGACAACATCCAGGGAATCACCAAACCCGCTATCCGCCGCTTGGCTCGCCGTGGCGGCGTGAAGCGTATCTCTGGACTGATCTACGAGGAGACGCGTGGTGTGTTGAAGGTGTTCCTGGAGAACGTGATCCGTGATGCCGTCACGTACACGGAGCACGCTAAGAGGAAGACGGTGACCGCCATGGATGTGGTTTATGCTCTGAAGAGACAGGGACGCACTCTGTACGGCTTTGGAGGTTAAACTTACGTCCACGTCTACAACAAAAACACAAAGGCCCTTTTAAGGGCCACGCAAATTGCGGTATAAGGAGCTCGTTGACATCTTTTCTTGGGCTGGTTCATAATGTACTTAAATCTAATTGTAAGACAATACTGTGATTCCCCTTCTCTCCGGGACAGAAATTCGGGTTTTGCAGTAGCAAGTATAGTGATAACTACAGTTTTAGTGGTCACAAAGAATAATAACGTGATAAAAACTCAGGTATGATAACGTAAAATTATATAACATACGAAAAGGAAAAACCCACTGGCCTTCACAGAAGAAAATAATGTGCTAAAGCTAGTGATGGTGAGATGAAGCTTCGCTGAAGCAGCTGAGGCTTTCCAGCCAATTGTCTCGAAAATGGGTTAATTTCCCGAAGCTTCGAGTGAACACTAAATACATCTAGCGGTCAAAAACTATAAGAAATGACTCACTCCCAACGAATGAACACGATGCTGTTCAGACGGGCGTTTAGCTGTTCTCTAACGGGTAGAGCGTTGAAATTATAATGCGTAGCAACTGAGCGCGGTGGTTCGAGGCTTGCTTGAACTATAAAGATAGTGACTTTAGTATCATATTGTTTGCTAGTTATATTTATTTAGACATACATATAAAATAATTACATATGATTTTTATCTGTGATTAACGTATTAGAAATAACACATCAGATTATGCCTGTTATACTCTGTTGGTGATCAGTTTTGACAAAGATGATGCAAGTCAGATAAACAATTTTGACTGGGTAATTTTGGGCTTTTTACAATGTATGTAGTTGTTTGGGCAGAGGGCAGTGAAAATATATTGGTGCTTGAGTTAACTGGTGGCAGGGCACTGAATATGTTTGTGTAGACTGAGAGGCTGTGAGTATGTGGGTGTTAGTGGACACGTGTTTTGGGTGGGATTGATTAACTTTTTTTATTTTTAATTGAGAAACTTTTTTTTTCAGTGTTAAAATAAGTCCGAGGGTGAATTAGTGACACATAGACTGTCATCTCTATCCCTAATTCTATGGACACAGTATTCAGGTCACCCTAAGAACACTTAAACGGGTCGAAAAATTGAGATCTGGACTAGACAGAATCTGTACGGTTAAGTGATCACCTAGGTTGCCTTATAGTCTTTAGAAAGTGCAAGACCCCCATTGGTCCAGGTGGTTTAACGTTGGAAATGATGATTGTAATATTTACCAAATTAGTCTAACCCTTCAAGACTGGTNGGTTTAACGTTGGAAATGATGATTGTAATATTTACCAAATTAGTCTAACCCTTCAAGACTGGTCAGCCCCCGCATTCGCATACTGACGTAGGCTATGTAGAATATGCCCAACATGGCAAACTTGAAATCTGATTGGTTAAAGAACATGACAATCAACAACATTGTCCCATTTACTTGAATAGCAGAGGGGAGGTTCTCGAAATTCTGAAGGCCTCAGGCTAGATTTTTCTACCCAGAGACAGCACAGCTGGAAAATCTGATTGGGTAAAAGCTCTAATTTATATGAGCTGCACTGGAAGCAGCACAACTGAAGGAGAGAGTAGAGATGAAATGACGTTAATAACAAAACTGATGGGAACAAACTTTGTAAAATATATATAGCAACCTCACACACTTCTTTTCAAGTCTTTCTGAAAGTCATGTAGCGAGTTGTGATAACATAGAAAGCTCTCAATCAGCAGTGAGTGCTCTAAAAAGAGCCGTTGTTTTTTGTAGTTGAGTTGCTTTGGAGCTTTACTTGCTGCTGACGGGTTTCTCGGTCTTCTTGGACAGCAGGACAGCCTGGATGTTGAGCAGTACGATATAATTTGAAATCATTTACTCGGTTTTGATTTCAGGTGACATTTTATTTGCTGCCATTTGTTTCTACAGATTAAAACATTATTTTTCAAGTTATTAATGATATCACTATTACAGTTACTCAGAAATTACTGTTTAAAAGCGCCAAACTCTCCATTAAAAAATCATTAAGAAGCAAAGCGCCGCCCGCTCTCAATTTCAGCGGGCATTTTCAAAATGTTTCTTCATTCAATCAGCAGGCACGCATTTTGGCGCTGCTCTAGGCTCAACCAATCAGGAAGCAGTGTCTTGAAGCAGCGTGATTACGTCACAGCGACCCGCTGTTGTCAGAGCCTGTTCCTCTGCTGCTCATACTGGCTTTATTAACCCACGGAGGATCCCACCATCCTTGTTTCTAAAAGCTAAGAATCATTTTATGAAAAACTATTATTGATGCTGTCTGAAATATAATGAATTCTTATCTCACAACTGAGTAAATAAAATAATGTGAAATTCAACACATACACTTCTTTATATCTCAGTTTGCGATAGTTCATTGATGAAAATCTTCTTAAAATAAAAAAAGCTCTACTCACATTTCATCACAACAAAACTCAGTTAACGTGTTACAACAGGAAATGCTCCCAGTCAGCAGTGTGTGGCTCTTAAAAGAGCCGTTGCTTTTTGTAGTTGAGCTGTTAGCTTTATTTGCTCTTGACGGGTTTCTCGGTCTTCTTGGGCAGCAGGACGGCCTGGATGTTGGGCAGCACGCCGCCCTGAGCGATGGTCACTCCGCCCAGCAGTTTGTTTAGCTCCTCGTCATTGCGGACGGCCAACTGCAGATGACGCGGGATGATGCGAGTCTTCTTGTTGTCGCGGGCAGCGTTCCCAGCTAACTCCAGGATCTCAGCCGTCAGATACTCCAGCACAGCCGCTAGGTAGACCGGGGCTCCGGCTCCTACACGCTGCGCATAGTTTCCTTTGCGTAGCAGCCTGTGAACACGACCGACTGGAAACTGGAGTCCAGCGCGGGAGGAGCGAGTCTTTGCCTTGGCTCTCGCCTTACCGCCGGTCTTGCCTCGTCCAGACATTCCGTAAAACGTAGTTCTAGTAGAGATTTGTAGAAAATACAAGATTTACGTCGAAAATCCCCTTTATATATCAACTGCTGCTCATTCATTGGTCAGATGTAGCTTCAGTGCGATCATCCAATCGGAAGCTTCGCTCCTCCTCCTCTCTGCTGTGTGCTTGATTACGTCGCTGTTTTTTCCTGATCCAAAGGGCAAAGAGCAACACGTAGTGTCAGATGATCATAGCNGATTACGTCGCTGTTTTTTCCTGATCCAAAGGGCAAAGAGCAACACGTAGTGTCAGATGATCATAGTTGGTGTTCTCCTTCTATGGACTTGTACGGCAGCTGGCATCCATAATGTTGCAATACCTCCATCTTCTTGGTTTAATTATATCCAGCACATCCACATTATCAGATTCTTCTTGGTTCAATTTTAAACTGTTAAATTTTTACCAGGCACTATTTCCTTGTTCTTGTTGTGAATGCATTGGAGTTTTGCAGGATTTCCTGTTTAACTCCTGCTTGATTCTGAACCATCTGTGCTGCCAGATCTGTCTGTTTCCCTGAGTCCGTTCTCCAGCCTGAGCTGTCTGCTGTCTCTGGCTCCCTGGGCTCCAGCCATCCATCCGAGTCCTCTCCTTCTCCTGGTTCCCTGCACCCTGGCTACTCTGAGGACTGTCTATCCTGCTGAGTCTACTGCCCTGCTCGTCCCTCTGACCCCTGACCACCCAACCAAACTGTTTGTTGTGCCTTATTCTCCATGCCAGAACCTTGCTAGTCCTCTGCAGCCAGACTACTCTGCTGGACTGTTTTTAAGGAGTTTTGTGTTCTTAGACAGTTTGGGTTTTTCAGGAAATGTTGATTTCTGGGTCTGTAAAGACCTTTGAGACATTGGATGTGATGTTTGGCGAGAAATAAACTTGACATGAAATTGCACCAAGATGGCAGCAACAGGAACCAGGAAGTGGTTGTTTGTTCAGTGCTGACTAAAGAAAAAAACTATTATTGTAAAAACGTCTGACATTCACACTCACACACAGCTTCACTCTGCTGGAAACATTCATCAAATTACGTGATCTTTCTCTAGCTGAGGCCACACAGAAATTATGAACAACATGAATTTATGATTTTCACATCAAGTCAATACATTTATAAGACAAACATCATATTGTTTACATCATAGACTAACATTGTCACAATACGCTGTCATGTTGTAAACACATTTCATGATGTTAATGATGTTAATCATGTGACACAATATTTGACTGACACAGTCCAAAGATCACATGTCCATAAACAGTTTGTTCATAATGTCAGTCAGCACAAATCTGGTCATTGTGGTTGTGTGGTTGTCGTGGTCATGTGATCTCAGCGGCAGGGCTGTTGAAGCTTGCTGGTTGTTTTCAGGACTGAGCCGTCTTGTTGTGGATGACTGTGTGGATCTTCCTCAGATTCTGTCGCACTCGGACAAACTCCATCAGCTGAGCTTCATCACGTTCCTTCTCCTCCTCTTGTTTCTCCATCTGTTAAATAAACAACATCAGCATGGCGTAGGGCTGGATGATATAAAAAAAAAATTTACCACAATATTTCTTTTTTTTTATTGATCAATATCTATATACAGTGTATCATGCTATAAATCATGGCAAAGATTCTGCTGCATTTCAAGTCACTTGAACTTAAGATTTATTTGAACATTTTNTAAATCATGGCAAAGATTCTGCTGCATTTCAAGTCACTTGAACTTAAGATTTATTTGAACATTTTCCTTTTGCATGTTCTGAACGTAACAAATAACCAGCAATTGTATGAACTGAAAAACTGCAAATTGCAGTCATCCTTAATAAATAAATCCAAGCTTCAGGCTGAAGNTTGTATGAACTGAAAAACTGCAAATTGCAGTCATCCTTAATAAATAAATCCAAGCTTCAGGCTGAAGCCACTAGTTTCAGCACTGATTTCTGGCAAATTTTACAGTGAACATGGCCACCTTGTTTTGTGTCAGACTTTAAATAACGCCACACCGGTGCCATTTTTTCACCTTGCTTATCCACAACATCCACTTTCTTTAAGAAAGTGGATGTTGGTAATGGCTGCTGATCTGTTACTTTCTTTCTCATCATTTGATGTTTTTTCCTCTGGACTTTCATTGCTTTCTGACATCTTTGTCTGACTTTCACTCACATATCTACACGGGCTGTGGTGTGTTCGCCATTTAGCAAAATGCTGCTTTGAGGAAGTGGGCAGGCTATTATTATGACACTGCCACCAGATTGGCCAGTTTGTTACCACATTGAATAATAATAATAGAGGTCTTAGGTCTTTTCCTGTAGCAGGAACAACGTTATACATGGTGAATAACCCCACCAGCTGTTTTCCTACCTGTATGATCAATTTTAAAATTTGCAAATTTGAAGGTGAAAAACTATCAGATCACAAAGACATTAACAAAATATTTGCAGAGTTTTTTTGTGACTGTGTTTGTGATTCTTTTGTTTTGAGGATAAAAGTCTATTTCAACTGAGGAAAAAGTCCTTTTTTGAGAACAGAAACTTCAGAAGCTATTAAATCTCTAAAAATAAACAAAATTCCGGGACTAGATAAATTTATTTCCTAAATCTCCTCCTTAATGAATCCTTCACTTCTGGTTTTCTCCCAACATCTCCATCAAGTTGCAATAAGTGCTATACCTAAATAATAAATTAATTAATTAATTAATTAAATTAAATTAAATTAAATACAGGTCTTGTTAAAGTAAACTTTAAAATACTGAACAAACTTCTCAGATATTTCAGCTTCTTGTGGTTGTACAGGCTTATTTAATGTGAGGCTTGGAGTGTGAAGTTCTGCAGTCGAGTTTAAGCCTCAGAAATGAGATAATATTTCTTGCTGCATAGTTACAATCTAGTTTGATTTTTATAATGAGTGTTTTGGTATTGGCATATATGTGCGCTACTGAGCATATAGTAATAATGATCTTATAAATCTGACATTTTTTCCCACTATTAAGAGGACACTGTGAGACAGAAAGAATTTCCAAGCAATAACAGATTTTAACAGGTCAAAGGTAAGCACAGTTAATAGCATATTTATCTAGGTTTATAACATCCACTTTTAATGAATAATATTATAAATGGGAAAATATATTTAAGAGTGATTCAAACCTTTATCTTTCTATCAGTTCTTTTCTACATACATAGATTGCATAGATACAGAATACATAGATATTCCAGATGTTAGATAAACAGCATATTCATAATATTCATAATCTGGTCTCAGATTAAATATAACTTGATGATGAACAAGTTTTTGACTGGGTGGAACAATATGTCCTGATTCTAACTCTAACCCTAACCTAACCCTAACCCTTAAGCAGTTTTGGATTTGAGGATAATTGTATCAGCAGCAGAGGACACAGAGGAACATGCAGAGGAACACGCAGAGTTTTGTTATGAGCCATTAACATTGCCCGCAGACCTTTGAGACATGTTCGTGTAGAACGTGGGGACTTTGTCATAAGTCATCTCTGATCCTGATGATCATATGTCTCAAACCACCAAATATAGTGATATAGATATAGTGATATAGATATAGTGATATAGTGATATAGATATAGTGCTTTAGATTTTTTGTTTAGATTTTTACTTAGCCCTGTTGTTTTTTAAGGCACAATGGCTGAAGGAGGAGAAGAAATGGATTTACAACATTTTTTTTCACGTTTTGGAACTGAAACGCACCGATGTACTGTACAGCCGTGTCGTTAAAGTCTTTATAAAGACAGAAAGGAGGATGGACTTTATCTTCAGATGATGAGCAGCTCTGGTAAGTTTGATGGATTTTTATGTGGCTGGAATCTGTAGAGAAGCCTGTTGAATCTGATTGTGTTATTTGTGTTTTACGGCATTTTTGCTTGCTCGCTGGTCGTATGAATAAATGTGATGGTTGTTGTGAGTTTGTTCTTGTTTCTTTGGTAATGACACTGATTTGGGCTATGCCATGTCTATTTGTGATGCAGCGTCCTGTCATAATGTGTTATAATGCTACATCCTACTCATGTCTCTGCAGTTAATATGTTGTAACTCTCAGATGTTGATCCTTGTGTTAAATCACTTTATTCCACTCGATAAAGGTTACTGTCACTGTGAATATGGCTGGTTACGTCAAATAACAGCAGCCTATAGTCCTAGTGTCATGGTGAAGTTATTAGAAGGTGGTTTAATTGCGGGAGGATAGGAGTGAAGGCGTAAGTGTAAAATACACAGCTCGCCACTGATTTTTACCATTTAAAAATGTAAACACAGATTTAAGTAGCTTGGGTTGAAATAACAAGTAACTTTCACTCCCTCTTTTCTAACATTTAACGTTCAGTATATGAAGTTGTGGCTTCATACATTAAACATTTTAGTTCAAGAAAAACATTTCTGAACGTCATCTCTGACACTTCCTTGAGATTCTGCAGGTTGCAGCAGGAGAAACTCCGGGTTAGTTGAAGAAAATCTGCCAGCGAGCAGGTTAGCTTTACAGAGTCAGTTGCCATAGGTTTCACTATCTGAAACCAAAAATCCAGAGTTTTCCTCAACTCTGAGTCAAAGAACTCAGAGTTTTCACTAAACCTGCTTTCTGATACAGGCTCCTGAACTTTGAGCTGAATGTCAGCAACAGCGTTAGTGATGACAAACATCTCTTATTCTCAATCAATCATCAATGATCAATCATTCATACTAAATTTAATTGATCTCACAGCCTCCGTCTTTAACTGCAGCACCACTGCTCAGGGCAGCATGGGGTCAAAGTTCAACCAAACTTTACTCTCAGCAGACCACACAGGAAACACACATCAGGCACAACAACACAGGAGGTACAAGAAGGAACGTGGATCAATAAAGTGATCAAACGTAATCACCTGGATGTGTTTCTGCTGACGTTTGAGCAGCTCGTCCTCCAGAGGCGTCCGGCTAAGCCCCTCCTCCTCCCTGTCACTCTGCAGCCGCTTCCTCCTCTCCAGCACCTTCTGCAGCTCCGGCCTGCTGCTCAGCACCAGGCCCCTAACCCAGCAGACAGAGACAGAGTTTATTGATGCTTAACGAGGTTTATTGAAGTTTAATGATGTTTAATGAATTTTATTGAAATTTAATGATGTTTATTGTAATTTAGTGAAGTTTAATGATTTTTATTGAGTTTAGTGATGTCTGTTGAAGTTTAATGATGTTTACTGATGTTTATTGATATTTAGTGAAGTTTCAGATGATATTTGGAGCAGCAAATGTGAAATCTTTCCTTCCTGACAGATTCTTGTTGTTTTCTGTTTCTCTGTCTCTTCCAGATTGTGCTCAGATTGTGTCAAACATATGGAGTTGTGTTCACACAGGATCAGAACGAGCTAAATTAAATTAAACGTCTCTGTTTTATGCGCATGAATTCACAGAAGATAAATAGTCGGTGTGTCGCCAGCATCTACAGATCAAAACACAAAACAGGTTTTGATTTTTGCAGATGTTTTCTGCATCTCAGCTGCTACCTGTCTGAAAGTTTCTTCATGTGCTGAGGAGCATTTTCATCATCAGCAAGAAAGGCAAAAATCTAATCAGCGCAGCTCTGTGTGAATTAAGCTGAATTAAAATGCATGTCAGTTTTTTTTTTGGAAAGTCGGAAATGGACTTAATGTGGGAATGATGGAGGTTTTCAGGATAAGATTTGAGTAAAGCCACTGAGTGTTTGTGGTTTGAGGCTGTTGCAGGTCACAGCAGCAGCATGATATCAGCTTGCAGCAGCATGGAGAGAAGGTGTTTGATTTCAGCTTTGTGACCCTCATGTATTCTTCATGAGATGAGAAAGGTTTCACATGCATTACGTGTGTTTATTGTGTAAGCGGTGGACGTACCTCCTGTGGGCCAACAGCAGCTCCCTGTGGAGCTCCTGGTGTGTTGTGGAAGTTCTGAGGGGGCCGGACGAACCCGAGGACGCTTCAGCTTTCACCGCAACATCTGTTACACAAACCACGGTGACAGAACACATTACAACACGTCAGAACAGCACTGAAACCTCAATATCTCTGCACCGTTTTATTCTAAAAAAAAAAAAAAAAAAAAATACTGCAATTTTTTTGCTGTATTTGTATCTGTGTGAAAATCACGAAAAAATAAAAAAAATAATAAAATATAAGACAAGAATAAAAATTATATAGTTTTACTTTAAGTGGCTCATATTCAGCAGAATTTTTTTTTTTTTTCACGTTCTTCCAGAATCAGCATATTTGTTGAAAAGTCATGTTATTTAATATGTTGGAGGGTAAGCCTGTAAGAACAGGAATAGTAACCATGGTGACTCCTTCATTTCTCTGATGTGTAAACGTGCACACCAGCTCTGTCAGAGGCCTGGATATCAATTCTGACCTTTCAATTCAATTTGATTCTGGTAAATTCTGAAAAATGGGTTTTGTCTTCTAAATTACATTATTGTATAAAAGTGAAGATATTCTTTCATAATCTATGAAGAAAACTTACTGGGTGTATTAAAGGAAACTGGTTTAGGCTGACCTTTGACCTTTGGGCTCTGATACTCTTTGAGCTCACATGAAGCTTTGCGTAGCTCCTGTTTTTGTGTTGCTCAGCATTCTGTGATTCCAGGATTTGAAGAGTGTTCCTAAACCCCTAGTTGTCGCGACACTGTAAAGACGTATATCCTCGCATATAAAAATGTTAACGATTTGGTTATTTTTTTGGCAGGAGGTGAGGCAGATGGCAGCTTGCAGGTCAGTGCATTTTCTACGTCATCTATCGTCATTCAGGTGTCATGCTGCAGACTTCATGGGGGCAGAGTGGCGCCTCATCAAGTGGTTTCACAAGTTTGTTGTGTTGCTACAAAATTTTACTTCTGAGTTACATATTTTGTAAATGGTCTTACTTTTTGCTTTTGTCAGGCTCGTTTGTGTCCTTTTGCTTTTAAAGTCTAAATTAGTCCAAACATCTAAAGCTGAAGGTACCGGAGTGACAGACGCCATGTTGTTTTTAATACGAGCCTGAGCTTCTATGCTTCCTGTAGTCGAATAGTCACACGGAACTTATATTATTAGTGTTCAATTAAAAATTTGACTATTTCATCGATTTTTTTATTTTATTAATCAATATTGGAATCTTTTAAATTTGAATCGCAATTCATGGAAAAATCGATTTTTTTTCCCCCCTCTGTCATGTTTCAGGTAAAGAATGTTTCTGTACACACATTACATTTTAGGACAATGACATAAAGTATGTAATCCTGTAATTTAATATCCTGATAATATACGCTGTACAAGAATGTTCAATAATTTGTGCTTTTTCTACAAACAGGAAATGATCAATTGGTATTCTGATTAGAGTAGAGTAGTAATTTATTTATCCCCAAGGGGAAATTTCAATTCGTTTAGAATTTGGAAACTTAATCAATTAAAAGCCAAAGATTTTATTTTTTTATATGTGTTCTCCAGAGATTGTACACTTATAAGTAGTGACCTCCATATTGCCTGTATCACATGACCTTTGCAGTGACTGTTCGGGACAGGAAGAAAGATGTTATTGATGTAAGTTTATTAACTTCATCACCATGACGATGCCTCGCTGCATTTCTCTTCATTAGCATCCTGTCATGTCCACTGTGCAGGGTGCTGGCGGCACTCAGACAGGGCTGTCGGCAGCTGTAGCCAATTGCAGCAGGCGAGAGTGATGGCCAGGACTTAATTAGCAATCACATGACTCACCTGTTTCTAAGCTATTTATGTTCCCTGTTTGCAACAGTCTGGTTGATGTGTCTTAAGTAACAAGTAACTTGTGAAACTAACTAAGAGGACGTGTGGATCTCCTGTTTTTGTCCCGTCTGTTCCATTAGTTGCCATGAAGCCGGTACTATTCCATCCTGTCAGTTTAGTTCTGTGTCTAGTTACTGTAAGTCAGTTTTCTGCCCGTTTGGCAGCCTTTTCTAAGTTTTGTAAATCAGCATTTTATTTTCATCATTAAAAGGTCAGCAACACTAAAACACTTCTGTCTGTCAGTGTCACGTCTCTGCATTTGGGTCTGTTCAAACAAGCCACAGCAGCGTTACACATACAGGTGATCTGTGCGAGGTTCTCCGCTCTGAATTTCTCTGACCTCACTGCTAATGAGAACATGAACTATAAACCAAACTGGGCTGAAGGCCTTTTCACACCGAGTTCGTTTTGAGCGTTTATTCATATGTGAATGCAGCAATCGAACTTGGGTTCACACCAAAACAACCTGGAGGAGGAGGTCATGATCCAATTCCAATCAATCGGATTGTTTGTGGTGAGAACATGATCCACACTAGTTCTGAACCAACTATGAGGCAATCTATTGATTGGTCTAGAACCAGCAAGGGTTGCATGTAGTGAACAGTTTGCTACAAATGAGTCAAGTTTGTTTAACACTGGACCTTCGTCAGGTATCAGCGACTTAAAATCATGAACCACATCGAACATAAAACAAACTTTACCATAGTAAACTTCACTTTTGATTGGACAAACAAATCAAACAGATGCTGTTCAATCTTAGCTAACGGGTTCTGATGAACACGTGTTCAGGTTAGCATGTGCTTGTATGTTCTCAGTATGTTGCTCCATTCTCCTGTTCAGCATCTGAAGGCAGCACGTCTCCTTCACATCATGTGACGCAACATGTGGTTTGCCACACATTGTCTTGAAGTCAGATTCAGCTACTGCTGTCATAGTTTTCTTGCTTTAAGGATCAAATGATGCTATGAGTAGGAAAGGTCCACATTCATCTCTGTTCATGTTATTCAGTTTTCCCACCACAGGAAACTACTTCCTGTTTGGATTTTCTTTCTCTGCCCCCAGATATTTCCAACCAATGAGTAAGAGAGCGTGTTGTCACATGACTTTAGCTGATACATTTTAGTCTGATTGGATGTTTTCATGTGTGTGAAACTGAACCAAACCAACAATGTAGTCCCTGATTCAGACCAGAATAAACGATCTACAGATCTAATCCAGACCAGAGCAAATGATCTACAGATCTGAGAACACACTGATACTTCACCATCACTTTTCATCCCAGATCACAGAAAGATGTTATGTTTGTGTTGAATGATCCAGGATCGCTCTCTGCTGCTTCTCCTCCATCATTTTGTCATTTCTGTTTACGATTGAAAGGTCAAATGGGTCCAAGTTACATTTGGCTGAACTCTGAGAACATAGTAGAAATATATAGAATCCAAGCAGCCATGTGACTCAAGTTAGCGCCATCATTGGTTAACACGACTCAGCTCATAGAAATGAATGACGGCCAGCAGCTGTTAGCTTAGCGGCTATCAGTCTGCACATGGATAACAGGTCCTCACCGACGCAAAAGTAGCATTTAACACGCCAGACTGAGAACAAGACGCAATTTTGAAAACAGCATTTTCTGTTTTTGTCGCTATTGCACATAGTACCTACACCCGTTACGACCTCCAACCTCCAACCACTACTACGAGCTATACCCATTACCATGACCTACACCCACTACCATGACCTCCACATGCTACCACAACTTCCACCCACTACCATGACCTCTACATTCTGCCACGATGTCTACAGCTGTCATGACTTCCACCACTACAACGATGTCCTCCCACTACCACAACCTCCACCTGCTGACCTTTATTGCCGTGACATCCACCCACTGTCATGAGATCCACTGTCACAACTTTCATATGCTGCCATGACTGCAAACCCACTCCCAAGACCTCTATAGTTACAATATCCACCCACTGCTATGACCTCCACCTGATGCCATGAGCACTCACCCACTACCACGACCTCAGTCAACCTCCATATGCTCCACCCACAGAAGTGACCGGTAATGGTGTTTTCACTGGGCAGACTGGGCTGTTTTGTGTTATCTGTGTTGTATACCAGTTGGACTGACCTCTGCTGTGGGCGTGGCTCTGTTGGCGAGAGTTGTGGGCCATCCTGCTGTGCTGGCTGAGGGTGGGAGTCACCTGGACGTCTGTAAGCATGTGATTGGTAGGAAATGGACCACTTAGGGACATGATGACCTGCAGGTGAGATGTATTCAGCTGGGATAGTTTGGCAATGGAGGGTGATGGCGTTACACGGCAGGGGAGGAGGTTCTCTGAGGAGGGCGTGGCGTGGATCTTGAGTGGATTGTGCACGCTGCGATGGGAGGAGATAGAGTGAAATCAAAGAGAGCAGCGTGGAACCAGATACTCTGAGCACTGATGTATAATTTATGTCTCAGTCAACAGCGGATGAAGGATGAGAAGGAGAAAACGGTGGAGAATGACCGAGATTCAGAGCCAATGCTGGAATCTGGCCAGATGAAATGGAAAGGGACAAAAGACGAACGGTGTCCGCTTACAAAAGTTTTAAAAAAATGTAGAAATGTGACTGGCTTCAACAGTCAAGATTCAGACTGTGACTGGAAAGGAAAAAACATGAAAACATATACAGATATACTGGGATTTGCTTTCCTGGATGTGATTATTTTACTTATCAGAGAAAATAACTCATCATTATATTAGCAAGAAAAAAGAAGCGGAATTCAGTTCATTAATGAGATAATTGTTGAAACGTGAGAATAAAAAAATTTGATGAAGCAGAACAGTCACATTATTAATTGCTGTCATGGTGTACAGAGCCATACAAACATATTAAAAAACACAATTACACACACACACACACACACAGCTTAATGTCACAAATTAAAAACGGAATATCATAACACATCCTGACAGAATTCCACTGTGGGATCTGGTGAGGAAATGTCAAGACACAGAGGTTTGAGACTTACCTGTGCCGGAGCGCTGATCCATCATCCTCCAGGCCTGAACACTGACACCTGAGCCCAGAGAGGCCCTGCCCCTTTTACCTGTGCTCTCTCACCACACAGGGGCGCTGTTTGACACTCTGCAGTAACAATTTCATAAGCAATTTTCACAACGTTCTGCTGTTATTTAATGTAAAAATAATAAGCACTTTACCTCGTTTATTTCAATAATAAATATTATTCATTTTATAGTTTATGGGTTATTTAGAGTTTATCTCATGCTGAATGTAAAATATGAATGTGGAAAATAACTCATGACTCCAGTTGTCAGATAAATGTAGATACAAAGTACAAGATCAGGAAAGATGAAGAGTGTCAACATTTTAAACTAAGTTGCATTATTGGATAAATACTTTCAGCCTGATATATATATTTACAGTAAATACATTCAAAAATCAGGAATGTTATTACCTGATTTAGTGATTTAATGTCATAGTAATTCATTCATAGCAGAACCTTTCACATTATTACCTTATTAACTAGTTTCATGTATGTGCTCATGGATTAATTAATCAAATTAATTAATATATTTGTATGTTTGATGAAACACATATTAACATATTTTTTAATTTGTTAGATTTATCTCATTTTTTCTTATGAGCTCACAAGACAACAGTGACACGGTCATAGTGAACCAGACTTGTGTCCAGAGGTGATGAGTCTCACGAGTCAAACGAGTAGATGGAATTAACGGCGTGTTTAAAGTTCTTGTTTGATTGTTCCTCACTCCTCACGTGAACCTGGAAACCAATCTGTTCTGCCCTGTTTGAGAACGTTCCAGAGCTCTGAGGACGCATAACGCTTGAGACAAAGTGTACTTGATGATGTCATTACAGCTGAATCAGCTGATCACACTAAACTGCACAAATCCGCATAGTTTTATAAACTACACGAGTTCCGTTTGTTTCCATTTATTATACTATTTAAAATATTTTTTCGGCTATTTATTTATTTTCATACAACCTGTATTAGTTTCTGAGAGGGGTGGAGTTAATGCACAATAAATAAAAGACGGATGAGGCAGAGCCGCCAGGATGCTGCGGAAAAGAATAGAGATGTGCCGTTCTGTGGCTTTATGTTTATCCGTATGCTGTTTTGTTTTAACAGGATATTTGAATGGATTTTTTGTCACTTAACTAGAACATCATTAATATAAAAATAAAAAATCACATCTTCATCATCAGTACCCGTTCAGGGTCGTAAGCAGGTAAATTCACTTCCCGACTTATAGTCAAACCAACATGACAAAGTGAAGATCATTTTTAATACAATTCAGATAATAGAATTTAGAATATTAATTGGTAGTCTGAATAAAGAGCCTTTATTTAGCGTGAGATGATTGCCTTACCTCCTTTTCCCTCCTGATCGGGCAGAGATTTATTACTGAAATATCAGAAGAGGTTGATGCTCCGCTTGAGAAGACTTAAAATACAACCATTCATGCAAAAGTCGACCTATACCTCATCTTTCATATGAACGTTATGGTCCAGCTAGACAAACTCTATGATACAGTAAAACTGAAAAGTTATTTTCGACTCAGCACCTGATTTGATACGTGTCTGCTTATTAGGTCTATATGCAATGGAATGGAAGCGTTTCTACAGCACGAGTTTAATATCATAAAACAAGTAAGATATTAATAAATACACAAAGATAAACTGTTAATTCACACACACACACACACATGCATGCACGCACAAACTTATGGATTAAGGTCAGTTCATATGGTAACACATTTCACCTTAAAAGGCATCAAGTATGTGGCAGCAAGTATGTTACTAAAATATTTATTCAAACTTTTAGTTCCAATGGAAAGTGAAGTGTCAAAAATAACAGGAAGCGTGCAAACATCTCACAAACATTTGTAATGTTTTATTTCCAACAGGCTTAATGTTGGAAATAATTTGCAGCTCATCTTCCTCAGACTGCAGCAGGAGATCTTAGTACCAGTTCAAACATCAGACTGCACAAAAAAACAAAATAAGTGCTGACACAGGTATCCTGGTGCTCATTTTAAGACCAAGTTGAAAAATTATGTGCTGGTTTATAATGTAATGATGGAAATGTGACTAAATTTATTAGGTCAAAATTAGGACATAAGTGTCAGAAGTTCACAATAGTGCATAAAAATACACGGAAACCATCCAAAACCACAAATTAAATGTGACTCTCTTATAAAAATACAAAATTTACAGCTCAGTTATTTGTTGATTGTTTAACACTGAATGAAAGATAAAAGTGTGATTGAACCAAACTAAAAGCAGCTCAGACAATCAAGTGAAAGCTGAAGGACAGGACATGTGATGTCATCACTAGTCTGAAAAACACTCTGGACTGGATCACATTATTGATACCATCACGTTTACACCTCACATTAAAACTCAGTTTCTGTATCTGGATGACGACATCCACAGCCTGCATTGTGATTAGCTCTCAGTAGCCGATCGTTAGGTGCTTCATGGTTCCTCTGTAACTAATAATGTTTTTAGCATGTTCTGTTTCCATTTAAGTCAGTCAGTAAGTCAATTCCTGATTCAAAATAACTTTATTAACAGAGCGAGCAGGAAGACGAGGCAGCTTTGTGGGCAGGTTTTACCTCACAAATGCGTGGCAGCTGTACGGATTGGCTTGCAGCTGAGGTCCAATCACAATGCGAGTATGTGCATTCTATTGGCGGTGTGTTCTGCACACATTAACATGTTTTTCCTCATGTGGATAATGTATCTGAAAGGTTATTAATGAAAGGTGTAAGTGACACCTGTGTCTGATCAAACCAGTCAGACAGCAGCAACCAGCAGATTAAACTCTTTGTTATAGACACAGGAAGTGCTGTTGGTCTATAATGAGTCCAGTCCATTGTATCTTTGACTAGTGACCAACATGTATGGGTCTACAGTCGCCCTACAGCTGGCTTCTCAGTATAAAGGCTAAATGAGGGGTTAGCAGGGTCAGCAGCATTAGCAGGACACAGGGATGAAGGCTCCTCCTCTTCCTCTGTCACTTAAAAGCTGCCTGCAGCTCCTTGAATGCGGCTCGTCTCTGTTTCTGATCCTCGTTCTGCTTCTTCTTGGCCTCCTGCTCCTGACGGATCTCTGCCTCAAAACGGTTTGAATCACTGATTGCCTGGACCTGGAACAGGAAACAGTAGGCTAATGACCAGGAAATGGTAGGTGACTGTTGATCTGTTAACGGATGTATGCATGTTATTCATGCTTCAGCCACATGGTGGCATGTCAAGATTGACATGTTCTTGTTGTAAGGGAAATCATCTTACTCTCAAAATATGACTTTGTTCAAGGGAGAGTTTGTCTTATTCTGAGAAGACTGAATCCTGTTTTGTCATGTTAGCTAACTTTAGCTTGAATGTATTTCCATGCAGCCACGAAGAGCAGCAACGCAGTAAAGCAAAAGTGAAACTGAGGCTAAATGGCTGTGAAGTTGTTTTGTTGTTTATATGTTTTTGCCACATCTCAGTTAAAACGACACACTGGTGAGTGACTGAGTTTGTTTGGTTTTAGCAAGAGCCATCAGGTAATTTTTTAAAGTAGAATTTTCCATCTAAAAGTCTTATGTTTTTCCTTCTTCATAATTAGTGTGAGCATAGCCACAGGAAGTGGGGGAAAAAGGTGAAGGTGAAAAGTAGAATCTTGGATGAATTAATAAAGTAAAGTTTTTTAACGCGTTAAACAGTCCACATTAATCGCAAAAATTAACGCATTAATTTTCCCAGCCCTAATCAGCCCTAATTTTAATGTGATTTTAGTAAACTGGACTCAAATGTTTTAACCCAGACAGCCACACAGGAATTAAAGAAATGAAACCATTCAAATGAAAAAATGATTTAAATCAGGAAATATCTGTATAAAATAAGTAAACACGATGAGGGTGGACACACTTCAGATGCTAGCAGACATGCACAGGTTCGATGCCCGTCCCTAAGCAGCCAGAATGTGACACCTCACAGAAATCACACGTGACCGTACCGTGGTGAAAACATGACCTGTCTGCAAAACTTTGAAGTTTTGAGAAGTCATGACAAGAACACTCTCCAGTCAGAGCATCCTCTGAGTAAAACATTTCTATTCTTCAATCAACTCTTACTTTGGCCTCAAAGAAAGTTTTGGCTCCTTTGACGCCCTCAGTGGACACGTCAATTTCAGAGAGACGAGTCAGGGCGCACAGACCGCTGTCCTCCGCCAGCTCTCCTGCCGCCGCCTTCCTGAAGATCAGCAGGAACTGAGACAGGAAGAGAGAGAGATAGACTGAAGCTGAGAATATGCTCTGATGGACTCTCGTGTCCTTCTCGTCCTTTGATCTCACCTCTCTGAAGCTCAGCCTGTTGTCCAGGTCCTCGTCCACCTCCTTGATCATGTTCTTCAGGCCCAAGTGAGTCTGAGGAGCTTCGAGCTTTTCCATCATCAGCTTCAGCTCCATCAGGTCAATGTAGCCGTCCTTACCTGCATCATACCTGCACACACACACACACACATATACACACATTTATAAACATGTACACACACACACGCACACACTATGGATATTTAAATTAAACCCTTTTTACTATTAATCATGCTTATAAAATGTCACACTGTCTAAACGTAAGAATTTAGAAGCTACAGTTTAGAAGAAAAAACTCTCTGGGTTCACCTGGAAAAAAGACAAATTGAGTTTTTTCTCAGAACGTCAAGCAACAGCCAGAAACTTCTCTCTCTCTCTAAATAAGACAAAATAGAAAATGTGTCATCACAGGAACCGCTTCACGCTACGGGAAACGTTCACACAGCAAATTTAGAAAGAAGTAAAATAGTTTTCATGCAGTATTAATCCTTCTGTGTTTCCTCATTTCTTATGTCTTCCTGATTTAGTTGATCTCTCTCTCTCTCTCTCTCTCTCTCTCTCTCTCTCAGACTGGCTAACTCAGCGCCTTCTTTTAAAACTCAGCTGAAAACTTGTTTTTACTGTAAGGATTTTAACTGATCCCAAATAAGTGTTAATTATTTTATCTCTCCCTCTAAATTAATTTACTATTTCTATCCTTTTTTTTTTTTTNTTTTTTTTTTTTTGTATTGTCATTGTCATTTGTCTTGTGCACTATTGTCTGTGTTGTTAGCACCTTGTAACTCTATCATTATTATTATTGTTACACTCGGCTGTGTTGTGAAGCACCTTGTAACGGTTTTGAAAGGTGCTATAAATAATTTTTTTTTTTTGTAATTATATTTCCTGGTGGAGAGATACGTCATCTCCCATATCGTTTCATGTTGGATCATTAAATAAAGTAACTTTGACAGAAAAACCTAATAGATGTTTTGTTCTCTGTGGTGGATTATTTATCTCAGCATGTTCAAGTCTCTCCAAGTTGGTTTTTATGTTGTACTGGAATGAACTGAAACCAATGGCAGTGTAGAAGGTAGGAAAAACAATTCTAAAAGTAGCATGTTTTGGTAATTGGTTGTCAGTAACATAACGTGTTAGTAGGTACATAGGTTACATGGTTATGTATTGTATTTATCGTGCTCAAAACATGAACATCCTTTCATGTCTGTTAATTCATGGTTCCTGATAAAGTTCCTGTATGTAGGATTTATTGTTAATTGGTTGCTAAATTATTCCTGGTAATAAATTGCCAAAACTAATTTTAACTTCTTTGTGACTTTGCTGTTACTCTGATTGCGTTAGTTTTGAGAGGATCTGTGATTTTCTCTGAGTCTACGTGATGCTAAAGCTTGAGTACGAGCACGTTAATATGTAGAACAAAACCAGTCAGAGCCGTTATGTTGTATTAGACTGTTTTAAGTGATGCATGGATGAGTTGCAGGGACAATATTCCTTTTGTTTCATATAAAAACATGCATCACTGCGTGTAGGAAGGAATATTCTGCTTGAGTTTGCACCTGCGTAGATACATGCTGAATGAGCAAACCTCTGAATTATCCAGGGAAGATTTTTTTGCTTCATGCCCGGCCGGAACTGCGTTAACATGTTGCCTCTGAGTCGGTCTGGAAAAACCTTCTGCCTGGAACGAACCAGGAACCTCAATAAACATACATTATTAGAAAATGCCCTTGAGTTGTTAGGAAGATATGCTGAATGCCTCAACTGCTGAACTGATTCCAAACCACATGATATCATGACCGTGAGGTGATAACATGGCCTTTGTACATCTCTGTGTGTTAAGATATGCCTAATCCTCCATATGTGGATCTCTGATCTCTCTTATTTTGACGTATGAACGTGGCTCTTAAATCAGAGCTTGTTTCTTTTCTGATTTAATTTGTCAGTTTCTCTTTAACAGCAGATGAATCAGAACATATCGTGACTCTTAAATGTGAAGCAGCTCATTAACACGCTGATTTTTATGTTTACCTGAAACTCACCTGACAACGACGTGTCAATAACGTGCTAACAATGCTCTGATTCAAGTGAAGCTTTATGAACGAGCGCTTCAGGCATCACAGCGTTTATTTAGTGTGAGGAGTTACCATGATTTTTATGGATCCACCCACTGTGTTTCAGCCTCTCAAGGGTTTTAATCTGAGTTTAGACATCAGATATCAAACGTATGTGTGACATTTAGCTGAGTTTCAGACTCGCTGGTTTTACTGCACCATGCAGCTTTTCCCTGACATGTTCCTGAGGCATTGTGGGTATTTTTCCTCACCTGCACCTGTTTGTTTTTTATAGTGACTTCCTGGATGGCAGCAGCGTGCTCAAACCTCGCTGTCCACACGATAATGTTTATCCACCAAACATACTAACTGCAGCTGGATGCTGACTGTGAGCTTCTGATTCGGCTAAATTCTGGAAAATGTTGTTAAGGTTTTGTCTTCTAAATTGCATTATTGTATAAAAAGTGAAGATATTCTTTCATAATCTATGTTAAAATCTTACTGAGTGCATTAAAGGAAACAGGTTCAGGCTGACCTTTGACCTTTTGGCTCTGATGCTCTTTGACCTCCACATTAAGCTTTGTGTAGCCGCCTCACTAACGTGTTGTTGTGTGGCTCAGTGTTCTGTGATTCCAGGTTTTAACGTGCTCCTAACTCCCTCGTTGTCATGACGCTGCGAGGACGCGTATCCTCCATATAAAAATAGTAACGACTCGGTCATTTTTTTGGCGGGAGGTGAAGCAGATGGCAGCTTGTAGGTCGATGCGTTCAATTAAAAATGTGAGTATTTAAAAGACTGAGTTTTTATTTCATGAATCAATATTGGAATCATTTAAATTTGAATCTACTTATTATTAATTATTGAGCACATTCAGAGTTTTCACCTGCAGCATGAAACATCATGTCACACACAAAATACTGAGCAGCGATCACAGCTAACAAGCTACAAGCTTTTCATGAAGGTTCCTGTGAATGTCATGAAGCAGACAGGATGAAGACAAAAGCCACTAACCCAGCAACACTTTTAGTAAAACATTCTAACATGGTGACATGGTGAACACACACACATACACACACACACATATATATATATACATATATATCAAACATGAGGGGCACCAGCAGAGCTTCAGTGTTTTACTCTCATTTTTTTACACGTATTCATTAACTGCAGGAAACTTTAGTCACAAGTTGCAAAATGACTGTGTGTTTAAGAATGTTTGCACATCAGGGTGTGTGTGTGTGTGTGGGTGTGTGTGTGTTTAAAAGGTACAGACAAGCACTGACATGACAGGAACCTGAAGAATTTGGGCGGCACCTCCAGCAGAAACACAACCTGAGCAGCAATCTGACAGAAAACTGAAAACTAAAGAACAGATGTGAACAAATGTACATGTATGTCATAAATAAATGTACATAATGTACAAATGTATGTCTCTTTATTCACAGACTATATTATACATGATGGCTTATTGAAAAGATTCCTCATAACCTTCACGTATCACCTCCGTGTATCAGGCAAACTGCACGTCTGCTCTTTGTCACCAGTGCAGCACATCATGTGACAGTTAGAGCAGGAAGTATCTAAATATGAGGAAATGATTTGCAGAAGCATAAAAAACATGCAGTTCACCAGTGCTGACCCCGCCACAGTGCAATCTGCCACCAACAAATAGTTATGATGATGATGATGAGGAGGAGGAGTAGTAATAACATTGGTCAGGAGTTTTATAGAACTGCACTACTCAGTCTTGCACATAATATAATATTCAGCGTATGATCCTGTGAACGGCGTTTTAATTGTATTAGACTGTGTTGCGTGTTTTCTGCAGTAACTACTTGCAGCTTTTAAGCTTCAGTTCATCGTGCAGTTTGTTATTACTAAACTGCGGTTAAACTCTGGCCTGTTTGATGAGCTGCTGGGATCAGTTTTATGTTATGTAGCTGATTTAATATTTATTAAAAAAAAAAAAACACACAAAGCCCTCAGGATCCCTGTCAGGTGTTAATAACCTGTTTAGTATCAGAGTAACAGACACAGCAGGACTGAGTTTAGTAAAGATAACCAACATAACAGAACTAACAAACAGAACTAATATCATAATCGATCAGCATAACTAACAGAATTAACCAACATAACTAACAAACTGAACGAGCCAACATAACTAACAGAACTAACAAACAGAATGATCCACATAACTAACCAGCATAACTAACAAACAGAAAAATTAAACACAATTAACTAGTATAACTAAAAAAAACTGAATAATCCAACACAACTAACCAGCATAACTAACACACAGAATGATGCAATATAACTAACTAGCATAACTTTGTTCAGCAATTTACCTGTTTTTCTGTGTATTGTCATGGTATTTCTGTGATTTTCTGAAAATAATCCACGTACCGATAAACATGATATTTATTTCAGCAGCTGATTACCGTAACTGACATGAGGTGACATGAACTTTTCCAGACTCCTCTTCCTTGTCTGAATTGCCAAAAAGTTCATTCCAGTCCTGCTCTGCGTAACGTGTGCCCTTGACAAGTCCGTGTAGTTTCTATTCTGTGTTGTATCTTATCTCAAGCACAAAACATGATGTTGAATGAGACTACCAAATAACGGTACCGTACAGGTATATGAAACAGCACTTTTATCAGGTCGTTTCTGATTGACCCATTCTTTTGTCTTTGACCTATCAAAGACAAAAGAACAGCGCTTACTGGCTGCCGTAAATGGCCGCCACAAAAGATAAGATGTGCTGGATAAGATGTTTGGTCAGGAAATACATCATTCTAAGGTATGATTTAAACTATTTTCCATGGTAGTGGTAATAGGTAGTATTTCCACCCCTGGAAATTTCCTTCTCTGGGATCAAATTTGAATTTCTCGCGTATAAGCTGATCCCCGACTTGCTTTGTGAAATTTTGTAATAAAACTCGGTTTATACTCGAGTATATACAGTAACTACCATAACTAACAAACATAATTAATACCATAACTGACCAGCATAACTAACAAACGTAACTAACATCATAACTAACCAGCACAACCAACAAATAGAATGAACCAACATAAGCAACCAAATAACTAACAGAACGATCCAGCATACAGTAACAGAGTGATTCAACATAACAAACAGAACGAACCAGCATAACTACCAACATAACTAACCAGCATAACCCACCAACATAATTAACTGAACAAACAAACATAACAGAATGATCCAACATAACTAACCAGCGTAACTAACAAACAGAAAAAACCAGCATAAATATCCAACATAACTAACCAGCATACTGTAACTAACAAACAGCATGAACCAGCATAACTAACCAACATAACTAAAAGCATAACCAACCAACATAACTAACCAGCATAACAGACAGAACAAACCAGCATAACTAACCAACATAACTAACAAACACAACCAGCATAACTAACAAACAGAACAAACCAGCATAACTAACCAACATAACTAACAAACACAACCAGCATAACTAACAAACAGAACAAACAGAATAAACCAGCATAACTAACCAACATAACTAACAAACAGTATAACTAACCAACACAACTAATCATAACCAACACAGAATGAACCAGCATAACTAACCAACATAATTAACAAACACAATGAACCAATATAACTGAGTGATCCAACATAACTAACCATCATAACTAATCAACATAACTAACAAACAGAATGAACCAGCATAACTAACCAACGTAACTGACAAACAGAATGAATCAACATAACTTAGTGATCCAGCATAACAAACAAAACGAACCAGCATTTGTAACCAGTATAATGAACCAGCATAACTAAGTAGCTCTCGTCATGAATAGTGTTTATGTCTAAAATCTGCTGAACTTCCTGAACAGCAGCACTTCTGCTTGAACTTGTTTTAGGTCAAATCTATTTCACGTTTAGTGTTTTGCTCTTATTAACTAACTTTCTGCTGTCCGTCTGAGTTAGCTGGTGGATATTTCTGGGATTTTATTAACTTGAATGGATGCTTTTCAGTAAGTGACTCACGTTTTGAACATTTTCTCCATGTCTTTGATCTGTTTCCGGGAGAACTCCTTGAACTCGGTGAACGGGTTGAAGACCTTCACGCTGGGCTGCTGAGCCTCACACACTCCGTCGTTCAGCTCGCCGCGCCGCAGCAGCTTCGCGCTCAGCTCAGAGTCCGCGTTCGCCGCGCACGGTTTCTCTTCGGAGCCGTTCTGGTGTTCCGGTACGTCCACGGCAACCGGCTCCTCGGCTCCCTCCTCGATCTGCAGGCGACGGTTCAGCTTAGAAGACAGCTCGTCNCCGGCTCCTCGGCTCCCTCCTCGATCTGCAGGCGACGGTTCAGCTTAGAAGACAGCTCGTCTGTGGCCATTTTCCCGTGTGTGGATGAGATGAAGGCTGCGGAGGGCGGAGACAAATAAAAGACTCAGCTGTTCCTCTAAACTTTGACTACAGAGAACAGAAACGTTAACGGGCAGCCCACGGGAATTCCTCCACTCCACGACGCTGCACATTGGCTCATTGTGAGCTACGTAGCTTAGTGTACATGTCACGCTCTTAACACGCCTCTTAAAGACCCACGAAGCCACGAGGCTCACAGTTACACTGATGCAGTCACTTTAACACAATGTGATACAATCACATTATCACCCTGATACAGTCACATTATCACACTGATATAAATCTAGTCACATTA
>VXCM01005342.1:0-11631 GCA_014773175.1 Lucifuga dentata
CACAGCAGAGGCAGGGGCTTAATTTTGATTGAAATTACTCATTAGTTTTCATATACAAGCCCTCAGTCCCAGAAATTTGCCTAGACTCTATATATGACTGATTCCTTCATTCCTTTCTTTATTTAAGGTTGAAAACCCACCTCTATTCATTATTTTACAGCTTACCTTAGATTATCACTTTTTCAAGCATCCTTTTAACTTTGTTCTTTTAATGTTCTTGTTTTTACTGTAACTTTGCTTTGATGATCTTTTTAATGTCCCTGCTTTTACTTTAATTATTCTAATATTGGGGCTTTAGTGTTTTTTTTTTTTTTTTTTTTTTTNCTGTAAAGTGTATCGGGACCATGATGCATGGTGATTTTGCACTTTAAATAAATTGATTGATTGATTTATTCATTTTACATATCTAAGTACTTTTAATTGCTTAATTGCCATTACATAATTGTGTACTACATTAACCTGCTCAGCTGAAATCATTCAAGGCCAAGGAGCAATTACCTGATTCCATAGGGCTCCACATGTGTTTTCACCTCTGACCTTTGGGGAAAATCAAATAAACTACCAATGAAAGCAAGTATTTTTTTGAACATTTGAGCACTTCAGTATGAACTTCAGAGCACATTGAAACCCTTCATGCCAATTAGCATTTTTAATGAGTCTTAGATTTATTACATATATATGTGCAATGACTGACTGTTGTATGTTTATTTATTATGAGCACAGTGACACTAATTCCTATCAACTAAGTTGACATGACAACAATAAAGTATTGTATTCATGTTCCAATACTTTGATAGAGTCAATAAAGAACAAAAACATATTTCACATTTATTAGAACCCATCTCTTTCATTTTATTCAACTCAAAACTATTTGCTAGCCTACGCTGCACGATGTTTGTTAGAGATCTAGTCATCTAGTTAGAGATCTAGTCATCATTGTTGTCTTTCAGATGTTTCCGTGGGTCTGGTTATTGATAAACAAGAACTAAACTAAACTAAACAAGAACTCTTGTCAGCTGCACAGATCTGAAAGGTAGATCTCAAAAATAAAACTGCATCCATAAATAACAAACCCAGTACATTTTTTTAGATACTAGCAGGGTGATGATAAACCAAATATTAAAGCATGAAAGAAAGCTCAGGAGAGGCAATTCAAAGAGACTCCCTCTCCTCTAATAGACAGCTGTGGCATACTGTAGGATCCACAGATAGCTCCTACAGCTACTGTCCTGTGCATGAAGTTGTTCACGTCAACATGGTCAATATTATTTGAGCTGCAAAAATAAAGAAATGAAAATAAACAATAAAAAAATGTATCACCGCTGTAAAATTGCAGAAATGTCATTAGCACAATAATTATAATGTGGAATCACTTTAGCCCAAATCTAACTAAAAATCAAAGATGTTTATATACACAGCTACAGTCAGATACTTTAGCATTAACATTAGCGGTTGAAACAGGAAGGTTTAATGCTGCCCCAGAGGAGGAGAGAGAGAGAGACTGGTTAGAGACAGAAAATTATGTTGATTTGATGTTTTATTGTTCTTTATATGATGATTTAAGGCCTGTGTGTGTTTTTTCATAAAATGTCTTAATTAAAGCAGATTTCATTTGGCTGAATGATTATCAAAGGCTAGATCTGTGTTTTAGGAAAGGAAGCTTCTTTGTTACAGAGTTTTTGCGCCAAACTTTGGGAAAGAAGACAAAGTTCTCCATTTAAGTTATAAAGTTTATCTGGTAAACTATCTTTTTGATGCAATTTTGGATGTTGTTACTTTGTACTTTGGAATTGTCTTGTTTCACTGCTGCAATGGTGTATTTTTGTGTCTTATAGGTTCCATGTGGTCTCTCTGTGCGCATGACACAAATAAAAAATAAAAACCTAATCAATCAAATCAGTACTTACAGTTATATAGGCTATGGCGCTGTCTGATTCCAATGACCCATACTGTGCTGGGCTGAATTCCGAACTTTGCTAAAAAAAAAAAAAAAATNTTTTTTTTTTTTTTTTTTGTTTTTTTTTTTAGTGCACAAGTTCACCATAAAAAACAGCAGCAACCCAGAGTCAATTAAAAATACAACCATGTTTTGATCCCAACAGGAAAATCGACATTCAACAAAGGTGTTCCTAAAATAATCCAACATTAAACACAAACATGCTGGCTTACGGATTGTGCTGCTTTTGTGTCTGTAAAAGACAGATTAAATGCATTTCTTCAGTTTTTATTAAAATACTAAAATACCATAACATTAAAGGAACATATCAGTGATTTTGTATCACTCAGAACTCAGATTCAACAAAGAGCTACAATAAAGAAAATATATGTCTCCACCAGGGAATACAGTTCCAGGAAAAGATGGCTTTTATAGAGCAATTATGCACGATTCTACAATCGCACATAAGTGTCAGCAGATGAAACATACATTAAATTTAAAGTTTAATGTTTCATCAACTGAGTATTTGATTTAGAAAGATTAGGGGATTTGGTAAAAAATAACAGGAAAACTAAATAACGGTTTTATGTTTTGGAAAATGGTCAGTAACGCAACGTGTATGCATGGTATGTATTGGGCTCAAACATGCAAAATCACTGGTATGGTCCTTTAAGAGTACGCCGAGGAAATGAGTCCAACAACCAGGTGACTTGGTTTCTGAACTCACTGGAATACAAACAAAGACTTTGTTCTAAAAGAAATGTCAGAAAAAGAAAAATCATTCCTCAGAATTCATCATCAAACATCTTCAAACGACAAATGAGCCATTTGCTGATTATCTGTTTGTCAAGGAATGTGTGTGAAAGAAACGTGAACCATTTAACAAGTGACAAGCATTTTGAAGAAAGTTATTCAATTTAACGTTGCTCATTCTAATACTGGAAAGTCTTGCCTCTGTGTTAGCTTTGATGATGACAGAGGGAATGATGGAAATCAACTGAAAATCAGAAAAACCGGCAAACTCCCAGATGAAACAAGGCAGAGGCAAAAAAAATTGATTAGTGATAAAGAAAAAACAAAAATCAACCACCAGAGACCTCAAACCTCAATTTTCAATGAAACCACCAGAGGAGACGGCTTTTCCTTGCCGCATCAGTAACCTTCCCAATGCTCAACCAAAACCAAGAAGACAGGAAACCAAAGACAGAGTGAAAAGATGGAATTCCTCCAGCTACTCGACATCTGACGCCTCGTTGTCGGAAGGGAGCTGGCTGCTGCCATTTACCCTGATGTAGTGGACATGGCGATTGTCATTGTGTGGAGAAGCTCCACAGGAGCAGAGCTGAGCAGCAAACAGGTTGTCGATGTCCTCCAGCTGGAGCCCGCGAGTCTCCGGGAGGCAGCCAAACACGAAGATCAGGCCCAGCGCCACCAGGCCGGCATACATAAAGAATGCTCCTGGAAAAAAGGAGAAATTTGAGAGAATATTTCCAACTTTTAGTTCACAATAAGAGCAGCATACAGAGAATGAGGAAGCTAATGGAAGTTAAAGGACCATACTGGTGATTTTTGCATGTTTAAGTCCAATAAATACCACCCGCTTACATGTTACATTACTAACAACAACAGGAAACCAAAAGACAGAGTGAAAAGATGTAATTCCTCCAGCTACTCGACATCTGATGCCTCGTTGTCAACTGACTGGCTAACAACCATTTTACAAAAAACAAAAATTTTTTTTTTTTTTACTTATTCTGCTATTTTGCCAAATCCTGCAATCTTTCTAAATTACCCACCTTAAAATTCAATATTTCCCCTGCTAACACTATGTCTGAATGCAGAAGAGTTTTAATTTCTCACTAAAAGCCGTCTTCTCTTGGGACTATATTCCCTGGCGGAGACATACATTTTGTTGTGTGTAGCTCTGTCTTGATCGGTTAAATTAATTAACTTTAACAAAAAAAATGTAACAGGTATTTTAGTCGTAGTGATGGATTATTTATCTCAGCACGTTTCAAGTCTCTACAAGTTAATTTTTATAGAAAACTGGAATGAAGTGAAACCAAAGGCAGTCTGGAAGGTAGGAAAAACAAATCTAAAATGTACCGCTCCAGTAGTATATTTTGGAAAAATGGATGTCAGTAATGTAGCAGATACGCAAGTTGTATGATTTGGGTTCAAACATGCAAAATCACTGGTATGGTCCTTTAATGGTTCTTTCTTTAGAACACTTGAGATCTGAATCTTAGTGGAAGATTATTTTATTTCATATTTCTATCTTTCATTTCGGCCCACAGTAGTTGCTTTACACAACATCTTAACAGCTTTTCTCTAAATCATCTCGTCTCCGGTCAGTTCGTTTCTACGAATACAAGACTTTAAAGAATCTGCTGGTAACAGAAAATTTGAGACTAAATTTCTCTGGAGCAACAAAATGCCAGCAGACCACAGACACGTTTCCACAGAAATGTGTAAAATGACATGTAAAATTAGACGATGGGTGGTTTTTCACGGATCTCAGATTTACCGTAATAAGTGAGAAACTCAGCGACATGAAGGAAAGTCAGAGACACCAAGACGTTAAAGATCCAGTTGACTCCAGCTGAGCAGGCGTTCCCAGTGCTGCGAGCCCACAGTGGGTAGATTTCAGAGTTCACTGTCCATGGCATGGTCCCCATACCTACAGCAGACAGACACACACACACACAGCCAGGCTTTCCTTCCTTTTCACATTCATTACTTACTTAATATCTGGTATATTATATATAAATAATGCTACACAGGAATTAATTTTAGCATATGTTAGTATGATAATATTTAAGCTTAATATTTAATATACAGCATTTTATTTTCATGAGATTTTATCTTTTAACTGTAAGAGAACGGAGATGGTTTGTGTCATAAAACATGAAATCTGTTTTCTTTCATAAAAATATTGTCCAAATCAGATTTTTCCACATAATGAGGACCATTTTAAGATATACATCTATTTCAGCACAACCAGAAATGGCTCCTATTGTGTCCAAGTTGAGAGAAAGCAATCATAAAGTCATTTCAGACCTGGAGCAAAGAAAGCAAGGTAGAAGATGAGTCCCAGCAGGACGATCCAGGAGTATAACGTTGGACAGTAGTTATACGCCCACATCGGCTCTTCACTCACATCTGTCTGGTTGGAACATCTGGTGAAGCAAAATTGTACTAAAGTTGTTTGAATTACATTATTTCCCATAAAGTCTGTTGCTTCCTGTTACAGACATATGTCACGTCTTAATTTTGAAGCTTCCTTGGCTTTACTCAAGCGGAGAAACACATTTAGAGTGACTTTTGTTTTTGTCTTTCAGTATGAGACTACAGACAGGGCTGCACAGAAACACTATGCAGGTATGCAGGTAAGCCCGGAAAGACAAATGCACAGTCTGAGAGAAGCCCCTCCCCCCACNACCCCTCTCCGTCTCCCCCGGTTCAATTTATCTATAAAGACATTTCTCTGTCTGTCTGTGGCACCAGTATCTCTACCGCCACTGTATGAAGCTGATATTCGGCAGGTTTGTTGCTCAGGACACAAGGATGTGCAGCGCCACGTGTGAAACTGTTTGGATGAGCAATTCTTGAATTGAGCTGTGCCAGTCAGAAATACTCAGCGCAGTGGCAGGATACACTGGCAGTGCCACGGTCTCAACCCGACCGTACAGCAAACAACGAGGACGAGGCACATCCTCACAGGACGTGCAGAACTAAATTATGGCAGGCTGTGGCGCACACCATAAAGTCCGGCCTGTTCTGAACACACACACGTTTTCGATGGGCACTGCACTAGTTGTAATGAAATTAATGAAATTCGCTGTGATTCTGCAGGATCTGAGCAAGTTCTCCTGATGTACAGGAGACGTATCTGTTGCAGGTAAAGAACCACATCCCACTTCCATCACTATATGTTCTTCAGCATCAGGAAATAATAACTGTGATAAAATTAAAGAACCAGTTTGAATCTGACAGGGCACAACTCAACTTAGATTTCTAGGTACTCGTTTCAGACCTGGACTAAACAAAAATGGCGTGCACCCCTGGCTGTAGACCTGGAGTTGTTTCCTGGGCTTTGCACTGTAGCTGCTCCTGTATGAATATTCCGTGAGCATCAAAGTATTAACGTAAACTGAAAAGGAATTTTGTTTTTAAACCAATCATCTACAAAGAAATGTAACTACATCAGGGATAACTGAGTCCCAGGTGCTTTTACATAAATGTGCTTTTACATAGTGTAAATAAAAGCTTTTGCTGCTATATGTCATGGAAATGTAAATAGTATAGTATCTACTCCTTGTATTTTTTCTTTTTTAGGAATGTATATTCTGTTGTAATTCATATTCTGCTTTCTGTCGACTTTATGCTGCTGTAACACGTGAATTTCCCCATGGGGATCAATGAAGCGTCATCTCATCTGTCAAACTGTCATGGCACTCACCTTCCCCAGGCTGCACGATCCGGCGACTCCTGATCGACAGGAACGCAGGAGGAGTCGTGCACGCCAGTGGTGTTTTCATGATAACAGAATCCACAACTCGGATCCAACATGCATAATTCACAGGACCTGGAGGGACAAAAGAGAGTAACACGTGTTGGTATTTACTGCGACATGGACAGACACGGATCCATTCTGCAGCTTCATATCGGCTCAGATCAAGTCACTGTATCATGCATGTAAGAAAATAAACACACCACCAGAACACTGAACGTTTCTCCAAGTTTAAGAGCCGTTGATACACAGAATCTATATTTTTTATAACAGGATGAGGACTGCAGTGGAGATATTAAGGACGAATATGTGACCCTCTTATTTACAACCCAGCAGTTCTGAGGAGGCAAAATGTGCATTTTTCTGTTTTTTCTGAAGATGGAAGCGGAACACGATTTAGCACGTTTCCTGTCGCGGTTCACAGATGTTCATGGGTTCCTTAGTCTTTGACTTTGACTTGTTGTAAAATCAAGCATGATCTGCCCTCTTCTTACTCATTAAACTAACCAACTAAAATTTTAAAATTAATGTGGTAATGAAAAGAAATTGGTAATGATTTATTGATTATATTCCTGTCCATGGTACCTTTGAGGTAATTCTTCACATTTCTTATTTCCCTCGTGCAGTGCCCCCTGCTGGTCTCTAACCGTAATGCAGTCGATGTTTTGGGTCGTCTTACCCGTACAACCTGCATGTGGAGTTTTGAGGGTCAGTTGGATGAAAGGTCACAGGCGGAGAGTTCAAGGCTGAAAGCAAAAACCCAACTGCCAAAAATATCAGACTCAGACCTGTACCTGCATCACAGGAAACAAAAAGGAAGAAGCATAAAAAATTAAATAAAACCTTTACATCACAAACTGTCCTGTAATGATAATCCTGTCAGATCATCGTGAACAAGAATCAAAATCCTAAATCACTGTGTTCTAATGATTCTGAAGTAGAGCTACAGCTAAATGGTTTTGGTTTTTTTATTTTTTGTTTTTTTTAAACCCAAACCTCTGAATAAAATATCTCATTGCAATTGTAAGAGCTAATTTGGTAATTATCTGAGTTTAGAAAAATGCCTAATTTAATATAATGTAATGTTTTGATTTAGTTTTTTTTAAGTTGTGGATATTGTTTAGGCATTGAAATACGTCCAGAATCCTTTTCTGTATGTGTGTTAGAATATAGTATGTGTGTTAGAATATATTAATACTGATCAAATCTTACTATTGTTTCACCTTTTTTACGATATGTATAGCACCATAAAGATTTTAAATGCGCATGCGCTGACTGTCTGAGGTCACTGTAAAATGGAAGGAGATCGGTGTTGGACGTATACAAGCTTTTGACTGTGAGTGTGATCGTGAGCCAAGATACGGCAAAATACATGAAAATACATTTTGGATTACCGAGTTGGTACAGGACCAATACTGGATAAAAGCTGGAATTTTCTTGTATTTATTTTTTTTATGTTTTGGACATTAACAAATAAATTTTCTTTCGTTTGTGGAACTGGACTTTGTGGATTGTAAACTGGACTGGAATATTTCAAATAATTTGTTTGGACATGAGTCAAAACTCAGAACACACCGATTAATAAGAAAGTGGCCTTAGAAGCAGGACAGTGAAAAACAGCCACTACAGCAATAACTAATTAAACATTTGTACACTTTCCAGGGACCCTCAGGCTCCGGAGCCACTTTATCAGTTAGCCACCTCAGAAAGGAGTCACTTAATTTGGTGTCATAATTAAAATGTTTATACATATATATATACACCACTATACACATATTTTATTTATTTTTACTGATTTTAATAAACTAACCATTATATAAGCAAGAAAATACACCAACCACAAGTATTCTTTATTTCTTTAATAATGTGATCTGCTGCCAGAATTACCCAAAAATAGTAATTTTATCGTGACTTATTTGATATGAAACTGATAAAGGAAAAAATCCTGTAACTTGCTGGAAATTAACCACCAATATGATCAACCATCCATCCACTACATACCAAACAGGCTGCCCAGGGTCAGCTTCCTGCGGCCCGCCCTCTCCACAAGCCACACCCCCACCAGCGTGAACACAAAGTTGGTAGCAGACGTTGCAGCAGCCAACCAGATTGCATGCTTGACGTCCCGCACACCTGCCATCTGCAGAATGGTGGCACTGTAGTACCTGGCCATAAGCAAAAAAAAAAAAAAAANAAAAAAAAAAAAAAAGTTGCATTTTATTCAAATTTAAATAAAGAATGTTAGAAATTATAAGACAAAACCACCTACATGACCGTGTTTATCCCAGACAGCTGCTGAAACATCTGGAGGCTACAGCCGACGATGAGAGCCCTGCGTGTGGGACCGTGGCTTAAGATGCGTAAGATGACAAGACCTTCTACTGCAAAAGAAACACAGAGTTTGCTGTTACTAGAAAGCTAATAACATGCCAGCCACAAATTATTATTAATTTAAACTGGTCCAATGTTTATCTAATGTTCATAGAAAATTCAGCAGGAAGTTTTCATTTAGCAAGTCAGCAAATTTCAAACCTCTGTTTTCAAATCATTTTAAATCGCGGTGGATGTTTCATGTTAACTCCCACCTCCACCAGCCTCTTTCTCCTCCTCCTCAATGCTGCTTCTGATGGCATCGTACTCGTCGTCGACGCTCTGGTCTCCTCTGATCCGGATAAGAACTCTTCGGGCTTCTTGGCTCTGGCCATTCTGGAGAAGCCAACGGGGGCTCTCCGGCAGAAAACAGAAGCCCACAAACTGCACTGCTGCTGGGACGACAGACAGACCCAACATGTACCTACGACAGGAGTGAATGGAAGAGAAAGTCTTAGCAGGAAGTAGCACACAGGCACTTTGTATATAAGGAGTTAAAAAAGGAACTTTCAAGTGCAAACTACAGTGACATTTGGTGTCAGAACGTAAGCAATGTTCTCCCCAAAATAATCTCCATCAAGCTTCGAATCAGCTACACTCTAACCTGAGAATATAACTGTCATGCTGCAGCATCGCGGCTGTAGAATTCCATTAAAGGACCATGCTGATGATTTTGCACGTTTGAGCCCAATAAATATTACCTGCATACAACCATGTTCCAAAACATAAAACCACAGTTTAGTTTTCCTTATAATTTTGCCAAATCCCCAATCATTCAAAATGAAATGTTAAGGTGACACACACATCTTACATGTTAAATGTTGCTTCGCCTGCAAACACGTATGTTCAAACACAGAAGCCATAGTGGTTTTAAATTTCTCTGTAAAAGCCGTCTTCTCCTGGGACTATGTTCCCTGACAGAGACACACATTTTCTTCTGTGCAGCTCTATGTTGGACTGGTTAAATAAAGTGACTTCAACAAAAGATTTAATAATGTTTCTCTGTGATGCATTATTTATCAAGCACATTTCAAGTCTTCAATAATTGATTTTTTTTTATAGCGTACTGAAATTAACTGAAACCAATGTGATGCATTCTAGGACAAAGTACAGACAGACAAAGAGACAGACAGACTGATCCTGAACACATTAAACTACACAATGTGCAGCAAACATGTACCTCCAGCCATCATGGCTCAGGTAGCTAAAAGCCCCATCAACCATACTGGCAACAAACTGGCCACCAGTGATGAAGAGGGAGTTGATAGTGACCAGCTGACCTCTCACATGAGATGGCGAGACCTCTGCTATGTAAACAGGAACCGTCATTGAGGCGATGCCTGAGGGAAAAAAAAAAAACAGACAGGGTTTTATTTTGATCCATGCCGAGGCATTTCTTAGCTACTTAAGTTATCTGAAGTTAAAAAATATTATTACTCTGCATCATGATTATCATTCAGTTGCTATAGGTACCTGCCTAGTTCCCATGTTTCTGCAATCAGATGTTCAATGACAAATAGGTGTAATGTTCAAGTGTCCAAAACATTTCTTTAAAAATAATAAAACGAATCAACCTCACCTATTCCCAAACCAACTACAATTCTGCCCACAAGAAGGATGATCTTGTCAGGAGCCAAACTCAGAATGATGCCACCAATGCTGAAGATGAAGCTGGCAACCAGGATACAGATCCTACGTCCCAACCACCCATTCAGGAAGCCACCACCGAGGGCGGAGATGGCAGCAGCCCCCACCGTGCTGGAAACCAGCAGCTCCTGCCACAAGGCATTCAGGTTCATCTCCTTTTTCAGGAGCAGCATAGCTCCAGAGACAACCCCAGTGTCATACCCGAAGAGAAATCCTCCCAGGGCGGAGAAAAATGCCAAGACATACACAAACCCCGTTGAGGAGCCATCTTTGTCCGGAGTGTCCACACCTGTAGCAGAGGATCTGGCTCCAGATGGAGGTCCTATGAGACTCCGCTCTCCATCTTCTCCTTTCTGCCTCCTGCTGCTCATCAGGCTGCTCATATGCTGAAAGCTGCATTCATTCTAGCTGCTGAACAGAAGGAAGATTTGGCTTCACTTAGGCTGGATTTACACTACAAGTCTTGATGCTCAACTCCAACATTTTGTCGATATCTGGTTTTTTGTTCAGAGTATTTACATTTTCTTTTTTAAGCGGCTCATATCTGATACCTGTTTTTACATACATGGCTATGACCTTTGATCTGTAGCAGCCCTGATGCAGCTGTGCTTGCGCACATTTCTGAGACAGATACAAAAAAAACAAACAAAACATTTCAATGGACTAAAACGAGAGAAGTATTTAAAATGTGATCAGCGGGTTAAAACTTTGCAGAGAGAAACATCTGATATGTTGTTTGACCGTTAATCTCTCCATCAGGACATGTATGTTCATTGGTTAATCAGGGAGGAGAAGCGGGTGGAGCTGGAGTTTTGCTGCTGTAACAGGAGACTGTTATCACACGCTAACATGTCTATTTGACATAAACACACATCAGCATGTCTTCATCAGCAACGCATTTTCCGACTTCCCACTTGGAAAAATGCGTTGAAGTCAGAGCTCCGAAACTTGGACCAAAATTATCTACCCCGACTTCACGAGTATGACGTCACTCAACGTGGAAGTTTGTGGAACTTTGCGAATGGAAATGATCAGCTAACACCAGAATAAAGTATTTTTTCTCGTGTGAAATTGAAATAAAAAAGGTCAAAATATATCGCCAAGTTAACTATCTATAGTGTATAATAACTGTTTGCCATTGATACGTAAGTGTAAATAATTTCAG
>VXCM01005344.1:0-22265 GCA_014773175.1 Lucifuga dentata
CCAGCAAAAAATAAAGTACACAAGGAATAACACCCACTTTGTTTGTCTGCTGTGAAAACTTGAATCAGCATGAATTCATAACGCTGCTGCTCTCTGAATCAGGAATCCACAAACCGCTTCAACCTGATACGATTCATCTTAGGCTGCTGATTTTATACCATGTCAGAGCTTCATGTCTGCTTCCGTGTAAATCACCTTTATAATTACCTCTGTGTATGAAATGTGCTATACAAATAAACCATGACTTTGATCCCTCCAAGCCAGAGATGGGCAACTGGTGGCCTGCGGGCCAGATACGGCCTGCACCTTTGATCTATCAGGTCCTCAGATGACTTCTCAATAGAAATGAAAATTATAAAGTGTTTTTCTTTGTTATTACCACCACCACCAGCAGAGGGCGATCAGTCATGGGTATTTACTACCATTTACAATTCCATCCATGGCAGCAAAGCTTTCAATGAGAGAATAAGATCGGGGTCACGTCCATGTGTGTGTGTGTGTGTGTGTGTGCACGTGCTGCACGTTAACATCAAGTAGAAGCAGTTATTTTCTTGTTATTCCTTGTATAACTCCAAGAGCAAACATCTCATCTCTTGTCCTCTCCACAGCGACAGAACGAGAGAGAGAGAGAGAGAGAGAGAAAGGCCCTTTTACACAGTCGTGTCAAAAACTATATCAGTTAATGAGAATATATACATGCAAGGCAAAATTTTGCATCACAAAATTTCATGCAGCATTTATTTTGTTCGCCCCAATGTCGATTTTTTTTCCTTCTTTCGCCTGCAGCGAGAGAGGATCAGCCAATCAATACTGTCATCACACATCACGTTTTATGTAGACTCAGCGAGTATCTGAGCAGTTTTCTTATAGACACAGCCTGTGTTTAATGACACAGGGTGTGCGTAACAGCCTGGTTCATCCACAGCCACAGTCTGTGTGCCGACAGAGCGCACCTAAAGGCATGTGAATGGACTGTACAATAAAACTCAGATATTAATATGACCTGAGATACACCGCCATATGCTGTTCTGGATCGATTGGCTCCCTGAAATCTGTCCTCTGCCTCCTCGGATGTGAGTGAAGTTGGCTCAGACACATTCTTGAAATAACGAAAAAAAACAATGCCATTCATTAGTGCTGATCTGTGCTAAAAAAAAAAAATGTCATTTGTGCTGCTGCCACGAGATATTAACAGTTTTCAACTGATGATGTCATCCGCTGAAATTTGTTTTCATTGTTTCAATGTAATGGTTTTATTTCTTAAACTTCTTTATTGTGTCTAATCATTTTTATTATACTATCAATTCATTGTTACGATTCTTTATGTATTATTTACCTTGCTATGCAAATAATACAGGTGGAGTCGGAGGCCATGAACATTTCACTGTGCAATGTTGTAGAGCGGGCTTCTCAAAGTCTGGACCAAGGTCCACATCCGGACTCACAGATTAGGTTATGTTTGTTTGTGCTTCCTTGTGTTCGCCAACTTCTCCGTGTTGCTGGTGTGATCGAATATGCCCGAACTGCGTGCAATTGTGCATTGCAGCGGAACGACACTGCTTGTATGTGAACACCCTTCTCCTGTTTGTGCACGCATTCACTCCGTTCCAATCACAGCGCGAATGTTAGCCTGACCGCTAATTTCCACTGTCAAGCTAATATCAGCTGCAACATGTTGCTCGCAAAGTCAGCTTTAGAAAAAATAAAAAAAAATTGATCAAGAAAACAGAGAACTCAAAGACAAATGGACAGAAAAATATACCTTCATTCTTCCTAAATCCAGCATCAAGCCTATGTGCCTGATCTGCACCGACACGCATCATAAAGACTGGGGATGTAAAACGTCACTATGAGACAAAGCAGCTATTTTGAACAGCAGCATCCACGTAACTCTGAGGCGAGGACAGAAAAACCTGTTCAGCTGAAATCTTCATATGAAGCCACAAACAGACTGTCGGATCTCTGACCCAGCAGGAGAGCAGCTGAAGCCTCACTCAGAGTGACCTGGGTCTTGGGAAAGCAGATGCAGAAGTTGTTAAGGAGTTTGGATGAAGTAGTCGAGGCTATTTTTGAGGGTAATGAGAAACATGTCTAGCAAGATTAAGCTTATCAAACTCCACTGTGATCTGAGAACTGAGTTACTTGCTGAAGACCTAGCAGACCAGCTAACTGATGATATCAAGAACGCAAAGTGCATTTCATTAGTTGTGGACGTCAACTGACTGTACTGATAATGTCCAGCGTCTTTCTATGTGTCTTTGTCAGATATTTCAGTGAGGAAAAGGGGGAATTTTGTGAAGACATATTAGGTATCAAGCCCCTCCATAGCTACACTAGAATATTTATGAAGGCATCATGCAGATGCTGAAAGAAAGGGAAATTAACCTCAGAATGGTGGTGTCCATTGCAACTGATGGAGCTCCACCATGACTGGGAGAGAGAAGGGAGCTGTTCAGCGCCTGAAGAGCACCATCCAGATCTGCTGTCATACCACCGCATCATTCACCAAACCGTGCTGTGTGCCAGTCTTGGAAAAGAACAGAATATTCAGATGTGATGGAGACAATTATGAAGCTTGTGAACTACCTGAGAGCATCTTCAGCCCTTCAGCACCGCTTTTTATGTGGATTTCTGAGTGAGGTGAGTGGACTGGTTGCCTGGCTGCCATGTATGTTTCATTGTAATCTGGTCAGGTTTATGTTCAACAAACTATGTAATTTCTTAAAATTATTACTGGTTTCTTAAAGTTGTTACTGGAATCTTTTTCTGATCCTCTCTCTCTCTCTCTCTCTCTCTCTCTCTCTCTCTCTCTCTCTCTCTAGGTTGGTCCAGCTTATGATGACTTGCTTTGGCATAACAATGTGAGATGGCTGAGTAAGGGAAGGGTCCTGGAGCGATTCTGGGCTATCAGGAAAGACCTGGAAATGTTTTTGACAGAGCAGAAGAATGCCAAAGCCAAACAGTATCTTGCTTTTCTGCACAATGAATCAAAAATGGAGCTTGTGGCATTTTTGGTAGATATAACATGTCATCTTAATGAGCTCAATCTCAAGCTCCAAGGCAAAGGAAACTCAGTATGTGACCTTATGTCAGCAGTACATTCATTTGAAAGGCAATTGGAGATCTTCAGGGGCAACATAACAGAGTCAAATCTCTACTTTCCAACTCTAATGGAGCAAACTATGTGGTAATCACCACCATAACCATGCTGCATTCCTGGAGAAGCTGGCTGAGAATTTCAGATCCCGCTTTGATGATTTCAGCCTGGATAAGCAAGTCCTTCTCTGCACTGCATCTTCATTTCTCTTGAGGAATGTTGAAGAATTCTCAAGAGAGGCACAGAGCGTCTTAGATCTCCAGGAGAATGTTGTTCTGAGTGAAGTGTGACCCTGTGATCTTCTGGATAAAGATGGTTATTGCAGCAGATGTTCCTCACCTTCAGAAAGTAGCCATTTATGTGCTCACTATGTTGGTTCTACATATTGATGTGAGTCTGGATTCTCCACGATGAACGTTGTGAAAAGCTCACACTGCAGCAGCTTGACCCATGAGCACTTGGAACACTGCCTCCATCTGGCAATCACACCTTTTGTTCCCAGGTTCAAGGCATTGATTACAAGCAAACAGTGCCACTTCTCTCATTAAGTCAAATCACCATGCTGTGTTGTTTTAGTTAGCTTATATGACAAGTTGTTGAATTTACTAAGTCTTTGTTATGGCACGGACATCTTGGTGACTTATATTTATTTCAGCATGTTGGCATTGTTCCAGACCTCTGGCCTACTATAAAATCCATAAGTGGACCTTTAATAAAAACGTTTGAGTGCCTCTGTTGTAGAGTAACAAGTAGTGTTGATGTTGAATCTTGGTTTTTGACTGTTTAACAATAGTGTACAGTACAACACTTCAGGAAAGAGTGGAGAACTTTTATTGGCTCAAACTTCAACATATACAGTACATAACAACTGAAGGAACAACTGTAAAATACACACTTTGTGTACAGTACAGCATGAGGACTGATGTTTGTTTTTTCTGATGTCACCGTCACTCCTCTGCACAGGTCATCATGCAACTCCCAGACACATGGATTTCTTATGCAATAGGCCACATAATGGCCAAGAGCATCTTTTTCAACTCTCTTTGAAACCAATGGCTGTCCTCAAAATGAACGTTTCTCCCTGCAGCACCAGACCGGAAGGGAATTCACTCAAAGGAAATTCTCCTGGTTTGGGCCATCATTGGTGCTGCAGCTGCATTGCCGAGGCTTGTCAGGTCAGTGTCAATCCACACGTTCCATCAACCTAAGGTAAGTAAGATAACAATAGTACTTCATTCATCCCACAGGTGGAAACATAACAAAGCAAGCAGCACACAAAGAAGTAAACTAAGCTAAAAGACTAATCAGCACAGAAATAAAACAGATAAGAGGACATAAATAACTAATAATTTGAGAGAAATGGCTTAAAATAAAAGTAATAAACAATTCAATATGCTTTGTGGTGTGGGGGTAGGGATTGATGTGGATGTTATGAGGTAATTAACCTGTAACTATGTGTGATTTTACCCACGCAGACAACTTTTCCGTCAGTGGAATCTTCTGAGCTGGATGTGGGAGCACCCTGTGGGAAGATGATCCACAGCTGTCTGAAGATTAGCCATGCTAGCAGCTTGTAGTAAAGCCACATCAGCAGCAACATATGTCACTTCTCCTGTGTTTCCAGTGCTGAGATGGCAGTATATGATGAGGAGCACTTTTTCATGAGGAGGGGTTTATGTCATTGTTTTTTCAGTTATTGTTGTGTTGTTGTTTTTTTTTTTTTTTTTTTTTTTTACTGAGTATCAATTTGTAAAGCACCAAACCTCAAATCGACGCCACTGAATATGGTACTCAGCACTTCTCTCTTTCTATGGGCTTGTGGAGTCACCCCCTCTGTGACAATTGATTTCACGTGTATAATGGAATGTATAATGATCACTCTGAGATCATCTGTACCACTGGGACAGTAGAACTGCCCTTCCCTGCCGTAACACCTTGGTATAAAAATATATGGCCAGAGAGTTCTTGTCTTCTTCACTACAGAGCCTGTGGCATCAAAGCATACTGTGGAATGAGACTGCTTTGATGATGTCTTGTAGATATGCATTTGGGACTGTATCCAGTAATGGCAGAAAAGCCTGTTCAGTCCTATGTCATGTATATTTCCACTGTGAGGCTCACTGTATTTAATTAACTGTTAAGACATTATGGGATCTTTGTGGCCTAACTGTAAATTGTTTTTTTTTTTCCTGTTTTGCCTTGCAAAGGGTTGCCAATTGAGGAAGATGGCTTGGCTCTGGATCTCCTAAATCCATGAGTTTTGGAGCCTCTGATGCCTGCCATACATGAGGTTCCAGTCTTCCCTCGGTGAGTTCTTTGGCTACACGGACACGGAGGTTCCCAGACAGGGCTTGGAAGAGCCAGTATGGAGGAAGTCATCAGTTTTGTCAATGCACAGTTGAGGATCATTGGTGTGTTGACTTTTGGCTCTTTCTCACATGCTATGAAAAGCTGGCCATGGCATTTTTTGCAGTGGCCTCTAATTTCAATGTAATTACGTCTGGCCATTTTTAAAAGATCTTTTAAAAACAAAGGTGCAGGAGCTTTTCATCTCCTTCCATATTTCTCCATTGGTCACATGGGTCCAGGTGCCAGGCTTTAAAATGGTTTATTCCCATCTTTGTTTTAATGAAGTATTTATTTTGTGTTCAGTCTTTGCATGAAGAAATGTAATACATTTTTCAAATGGAAGTTCCAGCATGAAGCTCTTGCAGTCCTTTTGTTCTGAAGTAATGAACATGGCCCACAGTGGGTGTTGTCACTTGTATCAGTTGTGGCAAGATTGCTTGCTTGTTTCCACACTGAACCCCACAGTAGACCAAATGTTATGTCTGTTCATACAGGGATTTTGCTGTGACCTTTTTGTGTAATTGCTCACTCAGCTCCATCCACACTGTGCTTTGGAGAGGCTTTGTTGCCGTTATTTACTTTTTTTTTTTTTTTTTAANTTTTTTTTTTTTTTTTTAACCGTTATTTACTATGGCATCTTTGCATGCACAGAGAACTTTAAAAATGTCCTTTCTGGGCATCTGTAAGAAAGACAAATACACCTGTAATTAGTAATTTAAAACAAAGAAAACCTGTTTTATTGTCTTGTGCATTTATACACGTTCTCTGTGTAATGACAGTTTAGTGAAAGACTATTAGCCTCAATTTTAGATAATGTGGATATTGACATGTCTACAAATGATTATCAATGACGTGAAATAATAACAATTATTGATCTGGTTACCATAAATACACAAGTAATTTGTCATTATAACATGGGCCAAGATCAGAAGGACCCTTTCAGCTAAGGCTGTCACAATATCAGAGTTTCACTACATGATTATTGTGGCCAAAAGAACTGGGCACCGGTCCATTACTCCATTGTTCCGTTACTAACAAAGTTACTTTTATGAGTAACAGAATAACGGACCTGTTGCTTTTTTTTTTTTTTTTTTTTTNTTTTTTTTTTTTTTTTTTGTGCTTTTTTTTACTGTAACGGACCGACTAACAGAACTTACTTTTTTGGTCTGCTCTACTTTTTGCTCTGTTACTCTGCTACTTTTTGTTCCGCTTGGCTTCATTTGTATCGGCGCTATTAGACGCTGAAGACGCTGAACAGCAGACGGTGATGTCCCGCCGCACACTGTGCTGGAGGATCATCACAGCCACAAGGAGCTGGAGCAGCAGCATCAGGTACCAATCCCTACCAGATTATTATGCTTTATTTTTCCCAAGTATTGTTTTGGAGTTTTTTCTGAATGTAAATAAGTATCAGTGTCTGGCACTTAGTAAGTACTATGTTCAATTGATTACAGACTCCTAGAGAATGTCCACTGGGTGCCACCACCGCGGACCTGATGAATGTCTTCACAAAATACAACACGGCCATTCCTTCCAGCGTCTCTTCTCTGTGGGAAAGGACGTCCTCAGGGCAGAGAGCCTCTCCATGCCAGAGCGTCTCATTTTCCTCAATAAATATCTATAGAAAGATTATATTTAGTGGACTTGCTTTTTTAACGTTTCTTTGTGCTCAGATTAACAACTGTGCATGTGCGCAAGTCACACGTAATTCAATGGATACATTTACCTGTATACTTTAATATAAATACAGGCATATAATTAATATAATAATATACCTGTAATTAATTACTAATTAATAATTACAGGGCAACCACCAGAATGCTGAGGACATGGAGGACGTCAAGGAGTGAACCTCGTCTCTGATAAGCTCTATTTTTAATCTTTCTAAGCACTTTTTAAAATTTCTTTCTTCCCTTTGTATAATAAAAAATGTGTTTTTTGACTTTATTTAACAAAAGCAGCGGAGTAATGGAGTAATGATAACTTCCATTATTTTTTATGACGGAGTAATGGTCACTGACCTTCGATGCACACTGGGCAGGTTTGAGGCCGTGTGAAGCAACTGGGATGAGAATCAACACCTCCAAGTCTGAGGCCATGGTGCTCTGTCGGAAAAAGGTGGACTGTTCCCTCTAGGTTAGAGGGGAGTCACTACCCCAGACGGAGGAGTTTAAGTATCTCGGGGTCTTGTTCACGAGTGAGGGTAGGATGGAGTGTGAGATTGATAGACGGATTGGTGCAGCATCCGAGGTCCTACAGATGCTGTACCGGACCATCGTGGTGAAGAGGGAGCTGTCAGGACGGCTCCAGGACGCTCTTAGTTTTCTTATTGTCTTTGCTTTTATTTTCACCTTGTCTGTGTGGGGTATGCGGATGTGTGATGAGTCCACGTGTGTTTGTTCACAGGCGTTCTTAATTAGGGCGTGGTTTCAGTTGTTTGAATTTTCCTCCACCTATCCTTATGCCTCTCTGCTTCCCGCACTTGTGGTCACCTGCTTCTGCTGGCCTATCACCTGTCTGTGTTCCTCCCTGCCTGCTCAGCTGATTCTGATCTGTCAGTTATGTCATTGTATTTAATCGCTTGGGTTTGCACTCCCAGTTTGCCAGACTGTCATGTTGTCATGTTTCCTGTTACTCGCTCCTGGATTAAGTTCTTGTTTTTTTTTCCCTGCCAAAATATTACTGGTGTTTTTTCCTAGCTTGTCTAGTGATTTTTAGTTATTCTTCGCTTGGATTATTGGACCTTCTTTTCCCCTGTGGGTGTTTTTGTGTTTATGATTAAAGTTGAGAAGGACTATCTGATTCGGCTGTCATGTCTGCTCCTGAGTCCTCTACCTGCCGCCTGACAGGAGCTGAGCCAGAAGGCAAGGCTCTCAATTTACCAATCAATCTACGTTCCTATCCTCACCTATGGTCATGAGCTTTGGGTAGTGACTGAAAGGACAAGCTCGCGGATACAAGCAGCAGAAATGAGGCTCCTCCGTAGGGTGTCTGGGCTCACTCTCAGGGACAGGGTGAGAAGCTCGGACATCCAGGAGGGACTCGGAGTAGAGCTGCTGCTCCTCCGCATTGAAAGGAGTCAGTTGAGGTGGTTCAGGCACCTAGTAAGGATGCCTCCTGTTCGTCTCCCTAGGGAGGTCTTCCAGGCATGTCCAACTGGGAAGAGGTCCTGGGTCTTCCCCAGGACCTCAGGACATACTGGAGGGATTACATCTCCCGGCTGGCCTGGGAACACCTTGGAGTCCCCCAGGAGGAGTTAGAGGGTNCTGGAGGGATTACATCTCCCGGCTGGCCTGGGAACACCTTGGAGTCCCCCAGGAGGAGTTAGAGGGTCTGGCTGGGGACAGGAAGTGTGGACCAGGCTGCTTAGTCTGCTGCCACCGCGACCCGGACCCGGATAAACGGATGAAAATGGATGGATGGATGGAGTAAATGTCTAACAGATAACTAAGTTACTTTTTTGAGTAATGATGCCCACCTATGGTGATAATGATATTATCATGATAGCTATATAAAAACTGAAAATAATGTCATCAGTCAGGTTCATCTTTGGCTTTGTGCATTTTGTCTCTTTTTTGGTAAATGAATTAGACTCCAAATAGGAGTGTAGGGAGGTGGAAAGAGTCTGTAATCAGAACTGTACAAAAGCTACAAAAAGAGCAATTCCACCTTAAAGGATCATGTAAAGGAACCAGATGANAGAACTGTACAAAAGCTACAAAAAGAGCAATTCCACCTTAAAGGATCATGTAAAGGAACCAGATGATCTGATAAAAGATCCACAAATCTAACAAATAACCAGGAGAAAGAAAATCCTGTCAAGGAAGGGGCAAGCAGGACAAGAGAGCACGAAGAGAGGAGAAAAGAAAAAGGAGAGACTGCAATTTATGATTTCAGCGTGAAAAACGTTGGATTAAGAGACTATTCCAGAATATTACCCGATTGTCCAACCGACATCCAATTTGAAATATTCTGGATGGGAGTTTGGGCTAATTTAGCCAGGATTAGCCGCCCCACTCTCAAGCTAACAAGCGAGTTAGCGGCCTGCTAACTGTACTCTACTGGGAGAGTTGGCAGGAGTAAGCCAGGTCGGCAGACTCCATCAGCTAACTTTCAGGAGAACCACAGCGACCGGAGGATCCGGGAACAACCCAGGTGTGGGACTGTGGTTTCCGGAGTAGGTCCTCGGGCTTCGTGGGAAGTGGACTTTCAGATTTTCTCCTCGTGTGAGGCAGACAACGCCGCACAGCGGATCTCATCGTGGACTTGGGCGGTGGCCAGGACAGACTGAGTCACTTTGTTAGAATTAATCGATCAGTGAAATCATTACCTTCAAATCACAAAACACAAATTAACTTACGGTGGCTGTAGTGGACCATAAAACCTGAGAACAAAATGCAAATAAACGGTCCAACACTGCCCTCCTCTGGTGGGATGGAACCTACCCTACGCGCACGCGCGTGTGTGTGTGTGCGTGCGTGCGCGCGCATATACTGCACGTCTCCACCAGGAAATATCGTCTCAGGAGAAAACTGCTTTTACAGAGAAATTAAAATGACTATGCCTTCTGTCATTTCTGTGTAACACTCGTGCAAAAGTGTCAACAGTGAAACATTGAATTTTAACGCTTGTGTATCATCTGAACATTTGATTTTGAAAGATTAGGAATTTTGCAAAACAACAGAAAAACTAAAATGCATGTTTTGTTTTGGAAAGTGGTTGTCAGTATTGTAACATGCATTCATTGGGCTCACACAAGCAAAATCACCATTATGGTCCTTTAATTGGTTTATTTGTCATGACAAACTTCTTTTTGCAATTAGTGTATTACTTTTTAAGAAATTGACAAAGGTATTGAAAAAATGGCCAATTTCCAATGTTGACATCATTTTTTAACTTCCTGGATGCTCCCCTGGCTTTCAGTTGGCACCAAAATTAGCTCTGCCCTCCCACCAAGTTATAAACTTTTAAGTAGTCTGCAAACAAAAATCAGATGCAGGAGAAAATAGAATGTCCTTGGTCAAGCTATAGGCCCTATTGATTTATATCGCGACTGGTACCATAAATATGACAGGTACATTTAGTGATTTAATGAGTTAATTCTGCATTATGTGCGCAGCCAAGAGTAATAATAATAATAATAATAATAATAATAATAAAAGTAGAGTGTAGTTTTGTCTAGGGACTGCAGGTAAAAATTATAACTCCATTATTAAAATCAAGTTCATGTGCCCATCAAATCAGCACAAGTGAGTAGATCAGAGGGCGGAGAATGATTGTTATGTTGTGGAGTTATGAGAATAAATGTGAGAATCTGCTAACAGCACGGCTTCCTGCTGAGGCCTTCAGGCGCTTCCATGGAGTTTCTAGAGTGATAGGAGACAGATGATAAATGAACAGCAGGACTTCCCTTCCCTGTAAAAATCCAAAGCAATTATTGGAGAGCAGTGCATCTTTGCAGTCTAATAGTGCTCTCAGTGTTCTTTTCCAGCTTTTAAACTAATTCCTGATTGATCGCTAATTATCGGTGTGGGGGCCTCTGGAGACAGCTGCGCCCCTCCTTCCTTTTCACAGTGTGAAGGCAGCTATAACTTTCAAACAGTTGAGTCTGCTTGTTGTTCTGGCGAGTCAATACTCTTCAAGACGTTTGAATAATCATCATGCCCTTTTACCCAATAAAGGAGGTGGAGCTTCACTGGAAACCCGGTGTTAGCCTGTGGATGGTGCAATAGTCCCGAGGTTCCTGTAAATCACGTTAATGATCAAAGCTACTTTTCCAGCATAGGGGGCAAAATTTCAAGCAGGGACACATTCCTTGAAATTTTTCCCTCATGCTGCTTTAATCCTTCAGTCACCATGAAATAAGTGCCGTCTCCATGTTGTCTTGTTATTGATGCAGCGTGGGACTGATAACCTCCTCAGCATAATGACAGGAGCGTCTCTTAATAGCACGCCAATTGATGTTGGATGTTTGGACCTGAATCACTCTCTCAGTCTCGCCAACAAAAGCATTAACAAAGAGCATCATCGATGACAATGTGTTTTTTTTCAAGGTCAGGTCAATGCAGCTCCAGGTTTTGTGTTAGAAATCTATTCACTCAATTGTGCTTTGCTGCAGGATTGGGCCTATAAAAGTGGACTTTGCTGCTGTTCAGCTTTACTTCAGAGCTCCTGCTGGGTTGTGACGAGGCTTCAGCACCTCCAGATAACCTCACAGGAAATGGACCAGGTGAGCAGGTAGGTCATGACCCAGCTTGACCAGGAATTTGTGATTCATCTCAGACAAGGAGATTACACACAGAGGTGACTGAGTTGCATGAATGAAGCGGAGATGTCCAGCCTCATCTTACACTATTGTTAAGATGAGGCTGAGGAAGGAGAGCTGGAAATCATGTTGGAAAGGAAACACTTTGTACTGTGGTTTGTGCTGTAGATCAGCAGTGACAGGATGAATCTGATTGGCTGCCAGAAGCCTCCATACTTGATGTGCTTTCTGCTCAGGATGGGTGAACGTTCTCAGTTCCCACAAAATTAATAACTGTCATTACAGCTGAGAGAGAGAGAGAGAGAGAGAGAGAGAGAGTGTGAGGGTATCTCTCTCTCTCTCTCTCTCTCTCTCTCTCATGCATGTGTACCTGTGTACCGCTGATTACAGAGGCTGTATACAGCATTTTCAGGATTGTCCATTTTTCAGGACAAAAGGAAAGTTTTGGTGTGTTAATGAGGAATATACAAAACTAATAAATGTGTGAGTTATTAATAGCTTTAAATAAACAGGATTTGTTGAAAAGATCCTATTGCTGCTGTTTTAGTTGTTACTGTTAATAGTTTTGCCCCCCCCACACACACACACACACACACACACACACTGCTGCCAGTGATAGTTACTACTTTTCCTGGTCACACTATTCAGCCCACAGGAGGGTGCTAGTGCTCCATGCGTGGCTGTGCTGAGGCCCATAAGAGGAAACTCGGTTCAGTTTCAGTGTGTTAGTTCTTTTTTGTCACTGCGTCATGTTTCTGTTTGGGTTTTATTAATATTTATTAAATATTTAAGTTAATAATAATAATTGAATTTAATATATTTATTTGGGTTTTATTAATAAAGGAGCTGCTCAATTGCTGAGCATGTATTCTGGTTCCACGCTTTCTTACCTCTGCCATGAACTTATGCGCCAAAAGTTCAGGAGTTCAGGAAACATGGTGGAAGGCTGGGACATGGCTCAGGGAAGAAACTGTTACAGTTTGGTGGATTTTTTAAAACTAATTTTTTGATGATGAATGATCAGGCATTTTAAAAATGTTTTTGTTACTTAAAGCAATACTGCAGTCTCAATAAGTCAGGCTTATTCACCCAACAATAGACTATCAGTAGCTGCAATTTGCTCTGGAATTGTATAGAGATCAGGATCTGGTACATTAAAATGTCTGCTTGTACAGGAGCACTTTAATGGAATTGCAGTGCATTAACAAATATGGCAGAAACATGAAACAACCATGATGCAGCTGAGTTGATGCTGATTCAGCATCATGCAAACACTTTTTTACCTATCCTTCCAGAAATGCAGAAATATAATATTTGCTTCCCTTTAGACCACTATATTAGTAGAATACGACACATAGGCCCAGATTCATAAACCGTAGCGCATGTTTTACCACATCGCTATGCGCAAGCAAATATCACAGCACAACCATGCTTGCTCATTCATAAACGCCTGTTACTGACATGTTTTAGTGTTTACCTTAAAAGAGGCATTACTATGATGTTTCCTTGCGTGTTGCAGTAGCTATTCATAAAACAAACCCACACGCAAAAAATAAGACCTGCTTCAGTCTGGTTGTAAATTTCATCAGTATGAAATCTGGGCGACGGTTTAATAAAACTTTATTTGGCTCACGTGTTAATGACCAATAACTTTGATAAACTCACTCAGCTGATCAGTCAATTTTTAAGTGGTGAGTTTTGATAAGATCTGAGACACGTTCAGGCACTCTGGCTCTGGCACTCTGCCTCACCTACTGCACATGTCTGAGTCCCCCCCCCCCAAAANCTAAAGCAGAATGTGTGCTTCCTTTGCTGATCTGTGGCTTTAAAACCAGATGAATCAGGATAAATGGTGGCTGATAAATATGCAGCAGCTCATTAACATGCTGATCTTCATCAGCTTTTACCTGTCACACCTCACAGCAATGACAGCAATGTACTGATTATCTAGGAGAAGTTTTATGAATGAGCCTCAATTATCACGGCACACATTAAGGCAATGTTACTCTCCTTATCGCCATTTTTTTATGAATCTGTGCCATTTTGTTTAGGCTTGTTTGGCCTTGGTGGAGATATGAGCTCTCTGTTGTATGCTACATTATAGTATGCTGTTGTGGAGTAAAAAGGGTGTTAGGACAGTTGTTGCTAATGCTATTTAAAGCATTTTGTAAATATGACAGCTTATAACCACATTTATTGATGCCTGGAAAAAAAAGATCATTACTTTTGCAAAGTCAATGAATTGCTTCATCAATGGATGAAAGTGTTTCAAAGGGATTGAATTTGAGATCCAGTCACAGTCAGTCTGAAGTGCACAGACTGCTGAAACCTGCCTGAGTCACAAAACTAAGGCCAAAAATCATCTCAACTGAGGTAGGAATTAAAACTATATATATATATATATATTCAAGATGATATGAACAACCCTGAACAATGTTATCATGGTGATTTTAGAAGTACATAATACTACAAACTGTACCAACATGAGTAAAAATTAATCTATAAAAGTAGAAACTAGAGTTTTTCCCTTCAGTAAAAGTAGAAATAACTAAATCCTGTAATATTTTAGCTTGTAAACAATAACTCAGATTAGCTTTAGCTGCTCATCTTCAGTCGTTATAAAACATAAATAAAATAACTGATGATGTCATCACATCTGATCTTTATCAGGTTATGATTTTCCCTGCAGAGCTAAATAGCCTCTATGATGCTAAACTTAAATACGTTCTGAAGTCCAAATCCACCACAGAACAAGAACTCAGTTAGCACAGCGGCTAAGCTAACACTGTCCATACATCACGTCACTACTGACAAAAGTCACTGCTAAGCTAATTTCACTCCACCATTAGCTTGTTCTGTCACAGGAAGTACAGCTAGCTNGTCACTGCTAAGCTAATTTCACTCCACCATTAGCTTGTTCTGTCACAGGAAGTACAGCTAGCTAACTCTCCAGCTATGCTAGACTGACTCAGCATCACTTCCTGTTTGTTTTGTATCTCAAATCAGCTGATTGGCTCTCCTCCTCATCTGACTTTCTTGGTATTCACCAGGTGTTTCTGCTTCAGGTGAAGAAACTAGTTTGTTGTGTTTCCACCTTTAGCTGTTAGCCAGTTAGCTTGTAGCAGAACCATTTTCAAATAAGACAGGTAGCTGCTTTTTAGGAACTAATTCATCAGGTTAGGGTTAGTCATTAGTTGTTAGTCATACAAATTCATCCACACATCATCACGCCAATATTGTCAATAAAGTGATATGACAAATTTTTATCATATAAAAACAATATACCAGTGTTAACATGAATGATATGATATGACACAGCCCTAAATCTGAACATGTGCTTGTCTGTTATGACTTCCTGGTTTAAGACATAAAAACATGAACACTTATTCCACATTTCTAGATCCTGACCTAAAACTAAAAATAGTGCTTATATGAGTTTAGGGCTGGACAATAAGGCATAAAAATAAAATCTCTTTTTTCACACATAGGGACAGTTCTCGATTTTAATCTCGATTTTTCTTGTTTTTCTCCAAATTATCTAAAAACCAAACCAAACAAACCCCCAAAAACAAACACAAAAAAGCCATAATTCAAATGTGTATCTTCTTTATTAAAATAATACAAATTAAAATATAAATTAAAATACAATTAAAATATATATACTTTTAAATAAAATTGTAGGGCTTTCTAAATAAAAGCTTTTAAACTAAAAGCTTTTTACAGCGATGTCCAGGTTCCTGTGAGGAACACCAGCCTGTCTGCTGCCTCTGGCTTGATGCTCTGACATGTTACAGTATTCCACGTATGAAGACCCTCTGATCATACGCCATGACGCTGGAACATGATGCAGGAACATCATTTGTTTTTTTGTTGTGCTTTGACTAAAGGTCTGCATCTCGCAGCGCTGCATTGCTGCCACTCAGCTGCATGTTTCTGCTGCAGCTGCTGAAATACATTTGAAGTGCTGCTACTTTTAGTAGCTGCAGCTCCTACAAACTTTACAGACACGCTGGTTTGCTGCACGCCGTGAAGAAAAACCAAACCACTGAGGTGACGTTTCCTTTATTAGGAACGAGCTCATCCTCAGTGGAAGTGTGTGTTGGTGTCTTACTGCATCTGAACCTGCTGAAAGCTTCGTGGATGTGGCATCAACCAATGTGATGGACGGTTGATTGGTAAGGTTGGTAACCACGTTCACATCCGCTGAGGCGGAGCCTAGCGGACCATGGCGGAAAGTAAACAAGGCTTGTAGGTTTAACGAGCACAAAACAGGAACAATAGGGTTAATCGACGGAGAGCGACCCGCTGCCACATTTTCCCCTTTAAACGTAGTTACATATTAGTTGTTTTTTTTTTTAAATCTCGATTTTACGATTCAGCCATTTTACACTTTGTGCCAAACCGAAAACTCAAATTAATTGATTAAATCGATTTATTGCCCAACCCTAGTTTATACTATTTATGGAATTCATTTCTAGTTTCACAGCAGTAAGACTGGATCAGTATGAGAATACAAGCAGCTCTCTGCTTAGCAAGTTCAACATGTTCTGGAGCTACTTGTTATTGGTTTATTGACTGAAGAATGAGAGAATAAACAACTGCCTTGCCACCATTATTGCTTTTCATCCTCCTCACGGTGCACTTAGTGCACACTTGCTGCAGTCCAGCGACACACCACACACACACACACACATTTGTGTTTGCACAGGAGCAGATGGACAGACACCGCTCCTCTAATTCAGAGAATAAACAGCCTGTCAGTCCTGCCCTCCTCACATGGCAGGGAGTGGGGGGAGGATGGNAATTCAGAGAATAAACAGCCTGTCAGTCCTGCCCTCCTCACATGGCAGGGAGTGGGGGGAGGATGGTTGCCGTTGGGAAGGGGGTGTAAGGTTGATGAACGATGCATCGTGTTAGCCTGACCCGCTTCATTTCATTCCAGACAGGCTGCGGGGGCTGCAGGTTGTGGCTGGAGTTAATGATGAGGCTTTGTTGGGTGCTGGGACTCTCGTCAGGATCCCGGTCAGACAATAGCCGGGGTCACAGGTCCTCAGAGACCCCGGGTGAGATGGCTAATGAGTCAGTATTGAGCTAAGAGGAGCAGGTCAGCGTGTCTGCAGCCGCTGCATCAGATGGTTGTGAGGATATGGAGGCTAATTTATTCGTTTTCATTCTGATATGAGGCTGAGATCCAGCATGCTGTCGTCTTATCAGCAGCATTTGGCACACAGCTCATTCTGCCTCTTCTCAGTTTGCAGGAGTTCATCTGAAAGTCGTTGAGTCACTCACAGAAGTCTTACATGGTTCTCGATAGTTTCCTCTGCTGTGAAATCACATTTATCCATCATTTCATCCACCGTTTGATGTTGTAGCTTTTAATTTAATCTCTTTACGCTTGCTTTCTGTCCGTCCTTGGCATATCCTGCTGTGGCTTTGACCTCTCATCTTCACACTGACCCGCTGTTTCCCATGAACTCTGACCACTGGGGTCAAACCTGCAGCCGTCTGGACCTCCAATCCTCTCCCCCTCCTCCTCCTCCTCCTCCTCCACCTGTCCCCCATCTCTCAGCCTTCACATGTTCAGATGGATTAGCCTTAGCTCAGGACATCTTTGTGATTACGTTGTGGTTAAACAGAAGGAAGCTTCATGTCTGAGCTACAGCTTTCATTATTTATTGAATGACTTTAACTTCATCTAATGACCAAAATTCTCTTGTATGCTTATATTTTCTTTTTCAGTCATTTATTAAAATTGCACTTGTCACTTTACACACATTTATGTTATGTTTTCCCAATGTATAACAGTACAGATTCATATTCTCTCTCTCTCTCTCTCTCTCTCTCTCTCTCTGTCTGAACTCACTGTCCTCATTCCATAACCTGGTTTTGATACACAGAGTCCTGATAGTTTAGGGAGAATCTGGGTCAGGAGCCTCAGATAACACAGACATGAGCCGACCCGCTACAGAGAAATATGTCACACATGCCTGTAAAGACAAGGGAAAACACGTGGTAAACCATGGAGCTCATGCCACAGTTACACTGTCTCGCTGCATGTGAACGATCAGGTGTGTGTGCACAATTTGCACAATTTGTAGGTTGACATGATTTTAATTAGGATGGTGCATAAGTCCTGACAGTATTTTTGTCTCACCCAAGCTGAAGTAATTGCGTGTGTGCATGTATGTATGAGAGAGAGAGAGTGTGCGTGTATGTCTGTGTGTGTGTGCGTGCGTGTTGTTTGTGGCAGTTGGTCTCAAAGTTAGTTTCTGATTGAAATGATATCTCTCAATAGGAGTTTTTTCATATTCCCAAAGTCCTATTGTATTTTCCCTCCTGTCACATTCTCTCTTTGCTTTTCATTCTGCTGAATGGGGAAACTGGGAGCGTTTGTTTCTGAACACAAAGTGGGGTTTGATCCTCAGGTCTGAACGGACTTTGGTCAGAGCAGCATTCCTGATTCCTGCTCAACTGAGAGCTGTGGGGGGGGGGGNGGGGGGGGGGGAGACGAGGAGAGAAAGTGACGGAGGGAGGAGGGGAAGGCAAGAACAAGAGAGGAAGTGAGCATTCATCACGAAGTGTGTGCATTTTGGTTGTAGATTCAGACTCCAGCCTGAGATCCAGCCTCTAAATTTGAACAGGAGGGAGAAGAGGTGACTGAGCAGACTTGGTTCTGCTCCCCTTCGCTCTCTCTCTTTCTCTCTCTCTCTCTCTCTCTCTCTCTCTCTCTCTCTCTCTCTATTTCTCCTCTTCTCCCAGTAGTGTGTGGAGAGAATTTGCTGTGGAAGAGAAAGAAGAGGTGCAAGATTTCAGCTAGTGCAAACAATATATATAGCAAAAGGGAAAGTTAAGAAAATGAGAAGAAGAGGAGGAGGAGAAGCAGGAGGAATAAGGCAAGAAAGAAATGTTTCACCTCCATCTCCCTCCCCTCTCCCTCATGCCATCTCACGTGAAAGATTTTTACCTCAGAAAGAGCGGAGGGACCAACTTCAAAAGGCCGTCAGGAGGGAATTTGTGTGTGAAATGTGAGAAGAGGAGCGACGCTGCGTTTCTGTCCAGGTCAGTAACACCAACATCTCCCTCCTTCCCTGCCTGCTTCAAACCTCTCCTCTTCCTCTTCCTCTCCCTCTCCCTTTTCCTTCTGCTCTTTGTTTGGAAAGCTACAGATGATATGTTAAGGGATTGTGCAGCAAAGCAGAGTGACGCTATTGTGAATTCCTGAACCTCCGGCTGCTCCTGATCAGCCGGCATGTGCAGATCCGTGCAGATGTTTACATGTGTTGAGGAGGACAAACTTGCTGAATTTAGCCACGTGGTTATGAAACGGGAGGAACCTGAGACGTGTTGTAGTCTGGGAGATCACGTGATGGAGTTTACCGCAGACATACATTTTGAGCAGAAATCTCATTGTGATTCATATTTTTATGACATAAATCTTTCGTCTGTGTGCTCGGAGCTCAGCCTGATGAGGTGCAGTACTTGGAGCTGGAATATCATTTGGAAAGTCGAAAGGAAAGCGTTTTCACTTTTGGGAATGTGGAATTGTGAAAATGTAGCATTGACATCGACCCATTTCAGTGAAAATCAGTTGTTACATTTTCAAAATTATGCAAATGTTTGGTAATTAAATTTATCCTGCTCAATTTTTGTCCTTTTAGCTTTTTCTTAGACCCACAAAATTCAATAATAATAATAATAATAATAATAATAATAATAATAATAATATCAGATTTTATTGGAATATATTTTACTAACATAATAAAANAATAATAATAATAATAATAATAATAATATCAGATTTTATTGGAATATATTTTACTAACATAATAAAATCACAATAATAAAGTTATTAATAGTAGTGTAGTTTTACAGCTGTGATCAATTAGTGATCATAGGTGAATAAGATCACTATGGTTGAGCATTTTTCTGTTTAGCTTGCCAGAGCTGTCAGACGCTCGCCTGTCCTCATCGCAGCCTCAGGGCATTTTCATTCGGTCTCCCAGCATGCATTGCACTGTCAACCAAGCGTCAGCAGCAGCCTCCCAGGAGACTTCCTGTTGACAGGTTTATTATTCCCAAACAGCAGGAGATACAGATACTATGGTCCTATATGGTAGAGGGGTGTGTGTGCGTGTGTGTGTGTGTGTGTGGAGAGGTAATGACTGCTTAAGACAAAGGTTGAATGTATGGAGTCAGTTCTCATTATTATTATTATTATTATTATCNATGACTGCTTAAGACAAAGGTTGAATGTATGGAGTCAGTTCTCATTATTATTATTATTATTATTATCCATCCATCCATTTTCTAAACCCGTTTGTCCTATTATTATTATTATTATTATTATTATTATCATATTGATATTAGTAGTATTCTGCTTTCAATATAGAATATTTGTATTGCATTTTCATTTTATTTTATTTAATAGTGAGATGAATATCCATCTGGGAGCAAGGGACGAGTGAGTGTGTGTGTGTGTGGTAATAATACAGTGAGTTGGTGATGGTCATAATGAACTTCCACTGCTATGCAATTAAAAAACAGCTCATACCTTCAGTTAAGCAGGACATGAAAAGTATGTATGTCAGATGTACGTATGACGTATGATGTATGAGGTATGTATGTTAGGATGTAAAGATGCATTGATGCATTGGGTTGCATCAATTTTTAAGGTAGCAATTCAACTGCATCAATCCGACACATTAATAATTGATTATAATCAATTATTTTGTGCTATTTTCCCCCTAGTTACTAAATCCTCTAATCTACCAGAGTTCATGATAACTGGTTCTGTTGGATTCGACACACCCAGGCTGGATTCCTGCAGCCGTGTTCAACCTAAACATCACTTAAATAGAACTTTTTCAGCAACGTGAAGCAGCTAAAAGGTCTCAGCCAGCAGCAACGATGCCTCCATCAAAGGAAACTCCAGCAGAGGTGAGGAAGAAGGTGTTTAAATATATCATTCTGGAAGGTTCCAAAGCCGTTTCTCAGGCTTTGGGACTCCAGAGATCCACAGAGAGCTGTTAGCTGCAGATGGAGAGAACTTGGCTCAGTGTGAACCTTCCCAGGAGAGGACCACCTTCCAAAACTCCTCCAAGAGCAGCGACGACTCATCCAGGAAGTCACAAAGAGCCAAGCNAGGACCACCTTCCAAAACTCCTCCAAGAGCAGCGACGACTCATCCAGGAAGTCACAAAGAGCCAAGCAAACATCAAAAGACCTGCAGGCCTCTCTCACCTCAATAAAGGTCAGAGTCATGATTCTATTATTAGAAAGGCGTGGGCCAAAAATGTCCTCCATGGGAGAGTGGCGAGGTGAAAACCACGACTAACCCAGAAGAACATGAAGGCTTGTCTCAATTTAGCCACAACACACCTCAATGACCTCTGACCTTTTGGGAGAATGTTCTATGGTCAGATGTGTGGAAAGTGGAACTGTGTGGAAAACAGGGGTCCCGTTACATCTGGCATCAACCAATCACAGCGTTCCCATTAACACCATACCTACGCTCAGCGTGGAGGTGGTAGCGTGATGGTGGGGGGTTACATGAAGGTGGTAGCGTGATGGTGGGAGTTACATGGAGGTGGTATTATGATGGTGGGGATTACATGGAGATGGTAGCATGATGGTAGGAGGTTATATGGAGGTGGTAGTGTGATGGTGGGGGGTTACATGGAGGTGGTAGCGTGATGGTGGGTGTAACAAAGGACTACATGCTTTCTTCTTTATTTAGCTCTCTCTCTCTCTCTCTCTCTCTCTCTCTCCTACTACTAAGGACAGTATTCAGCTCCGACAGACCGTGCATGCTCAGTAGAACGGCACCGTTAGTGCGTTATAAATATAACGGCCCCCTACTGGCCATTTTGGGCATAACGGCAGAGCAATCGACAAGGATGGAGTATTTTAGTAACTTAGACAGTGAAACTTTGTTTTTTAAGTTTTAATAGTGGTGTGCGTTCAATTTCAAGTGACTAGTTTATTGTTCAGTTTTCACTTCTTAATTAATAGTTTGTTTGGTGATTAAAGTAAGCAGAGAAATGATAGGTTTGGTATTATTATAACACTCTGTATCTTATTTCTGTATCTGTTTCTGTCTCTCTGTTTCAGAACCGCACATACACTTACACTTTCCACTCAAACACAAATACACAGTCACCTTATAGTCACACTCATTTATTCACACACAACTTTTATTTATAATAAACAATCTGAAAATAAGTCATTGGAGTCCTGCATTCTTACCGGATGCACCACAGTGGCCACAGACCTTCACCAGCATAGACTTTAGTTATTATCCTCCACAACAGTAGGGTTACATGGAGGTGGTAGTATGATGGCAGAGGGTTACATGGAGGTGGTAGCATGATGGTAAGGGGTTACATGGAGGTGGTAGCGTGATGGTGGGGATTACATGGAGGTGGTAGTGTGATGGTGGTGGGTTCCATGGAGGTGGTAGCATGATGGTGGTGGGTTACATGGAGGTGGTAGCATGATGGTGGGGGTTACATGGAGGTGGTAGTGTGATGTAGGGGGGTTACATGGAGGTGGTAG